>JAODAL010020308.1:0-69776 GCA_025379985.1 Phyllomedusa bahiana | reverse complement strand
TGTGAAAGAGGGGTTAGGAAGGGGGGGGAAAAGTTGTTGGAATTTGTTTGGCTGTGGCTCCCCTGCAATTTTCTCTTCCTGACTTGTTCACAAAAAGCAGGTCACTGCATAAGAAAAAAGTGTTGCTCTCTGGTGGAATTCCATGTTTATGACTTCATAGTCAGTGACTATTCCCTCAGGGTGGTTCTATTTTCAGTGGTGTTGCTTTCTGATTGGTGGAAATCCAGGTCAGCTTTAATCAAGTGACTATTCCCTAATGGGGGTTCTATTTTGATGCTGCTGCGCTCTGGTAGATATCCAAATCTGCATTGTAAAACCACTTTTCTCATGACTATTTCCTCATGGAAATTTGGTTTATCTTAATGGTACTGCTTTCTGATTGCTGAGGATTCAAGAGTTTCAGCTTTTACAATTACTGTAGGGGTGTTGTATTTGTTTCTCCTGACCAGATGATAAGATCTCTTATAGATGCTATTTTGTGGTCAGTCCAATATGTGCCCATTGTTTTCTTATACATATCCTTGCAACACAGATCCACAAAAACAGCTGCATGCATGAGTTCTTAGGCTTTGTTCAGATCTGATTTGGAGGTTCCTTCACTGTTCCATTGGGGAATGATGGAAAAAATAAACCAGCAAGCTGCCCTATTTTTTAAATCTTAACAATGAACATCATGGCAGAAACCCGATGGACCATTGATTACACCATTTGTGTCTTCTGTCAACTGGATCCATTTGTGTCAGTTTGCATCTCTACACCAAAGGTTCTGAATGGAATCTCTGATGCAGGTGCGAACCAAGGGCAACATGTTTGAAAACTATCTAGGTCTAGAATTCACTTTGTTGCCCATAGAAACCCAAATCAGAGCGCCTCTTTCATTTCATATAGTGCTCTAAAAAAATGAAAAGGTGCTCGATGGTTGCTATAATCACTAAGTGGAATTTTAGACCTAAAAGTTTTCATACATGTCGTCCCAAGAGGCATTGTAGCTTCAGCAGACAATAGTTATTCTTTGACCTATTAATATGTATACACTTTTAAACACACTTTCTTTAGAAATTCATCACTGTTAAAGATCTCTGCTTGCTGTCATTTATGACCTTTTATTGTTTACTTCCAGTGGATAAAAATGTGTCCTGATCAAGTAACGCGCCGGACCGGGCCCCGCCCCCTCAGGGGAGGCACGACATGACCGGCTTGCTGGGAGCGCCTGGAGCGCGCTCGGTCTGCGGGGTGGTGGGGTTTATAATGAGACATTCGGCAAGGTTAATTAAACCCCCCGTCGGGCATGGAGGAGCAGAGCAGCGTGGCGTGGGATTGAGAAGTGCCGATCCACCGGCCCCCCTAAGGGTTGTCCCTTGTGGTTTGTTTTAGGGGGGGGGGGAGAATGTTTTACATGTCATGGTGGCCATGGGGTTGGGGTTGGGATTAATAATTGGGGAGGGAGTCCTTCGGGATAGGATTCCCTCAGCGTCTTGGTTAATGGGACGGCCCGGTGAAAGGTGGCCCTTCAGGGTGTCATCCCCCGAGGAGCAAAATTGGCGAATCCCCTTCGGGGGGGGGTTTTTGGTCGCTGGGCCCATGGCAGCTACATTGGCCCCAAAACGTTTTTGGTTGTTGGGGGTAGTGGTTTGTATATATATATATATATATATATATATATATATATATATATATATATAGTGCAGATGGAGGTTAAGATTTGGGTTAAGTGTATGTGGTTGTACAAAATATATATTATATATATATATATATATATATATATATATATATATAATGTGTATAATAATAGCAAAAAAACAAAACCTCCTTCAAAGGCGTTCAAAGAGATGGGTGCCCGCAGCGATAACTCCGATACAAGAGCTCATCCATAGATAGAATTGAGAAAAAATCCACGGCACTCCAAAGATATACAGCAAAAGGTGATTTATTCTCCCATGCTACAGAAGTGATGTTTCAGCTCTCTCACAGAGCCTTTGTCAAGCTTGACAAAGGCTCTGTGAGAGAGTTGAAATGTCGCTTCTGTAGCATGGGAAAATAAATCACCTTTTGCTGTATATCTTTGGAGTGCCGTGGATTTTTCTCAATTCTATATATATGTATATATACAGTGAGGGAGTATTTATATATGTATTTATACTGATTGTTATATTTATATGTTGTATTGTTAATAAAGCGGCTGCTGTGGCCAATTCAATCCGTCGATAGTCCGGTAGTAAGGATGAGGTGAGGGGTGCGTAGGGCAAAGCTATCTCAGCGATGCCTCTGGGTTATGTGAAGAAGACAGCTTGTTGCACAGCTGTGATCACTTTACTGTGACAAGCTGTGCACATATATATCCATCGCATAGCCTCCTACTCATAGAAAAAATGTAATGTCTAATGCATAAAGCTTAATAATCATACAATAAAAATGTATTTCATTTTAAAATGTGCTTTGTGTTTTAATATCTTGCCATTAATAGTGATGGAAAACATTCTTTGCTCATCAGATCATGAAAAGTTGTACAGACCTAATAGTCCCTCCGTGGGTCTGCTCTTGTTACTTGTCTGCTCACCTGGCCTCTTTAAAGGCCAGGAGAGCAGACAAGGTGGTTTATGTCAGGCGGTTTATGCTGTCCTATCTGGGAGCAGGATGTGATAGAGGAGAGAAGCTGAGCTCGGTGATATATAGGGTTATATGATAGAGGAGAGAAGCTGAGCTTTGTGATACATTGGTTTATATGATAGAGGGAGAGAAGCTGAGCTTTGTGATACATTGGTTTATATGATAGAGGGAGAGAAGCTGAGCTCTATGATATATAGGGTTATATGATAGTGGGAGAGAATCTGAGCTCTGTGATATATAGGGTTATATGATAGAGGAATAGAAGCTGAGCTCTATGATATATATGGTTATATGATAGAGTAGAGGAGCTGAGCTCTGTGATATATAGGGTTATATGATAGAGGAGAGAAGCTGAGCTCTGTGATATATAGGTTATTAGGATAGCGGAGAGAAGCTGAGCTCTGTGATATATAGGTTATATGATAGAGGGGAGAGAAGCTGAGCTCTATGATATATTAGGGAATATATGATAGTGGGAGAGAAGCTGAGCTCTGTGATATATAGGGTTTATATGATAGAGGGGGAGAAGCTGAGCTCTGTGATATATAGGTTATATGATAGAGGGGGAGAAGATGAGCATCTGTGATATATAGGTTATATGATAGAGGAGAAAGCTGAGCTCTGTGATAATATAGGGTTATATGAGGAGGAGAGAAGCTGAGCTCTGTGATATATAGGGTTATATGGTAGATGGAGTTCAGCTGAGCTCTGTAATATATAGGGTTATATGATAGAGGAGAGAAGCTGAGCTCTGTAATATATAGGGTTATTATATAAGATGAGAGAAGCTAGCTCTGTGATATATAGGGTTATTTGATAGAGGGAGAGAAGCTGAGCTCTGTGATATATAGGGTTATATGACAAAGGGATAGAAGCTGAGCTCTGTGATATATAGGGTTATATGATAGAGGGAGAGAAGCTGAGCTCTGTGATATATAGGGTTATATGATAGAGGGAAAGAAGCTGAGCTCTGTGATACTGTTGTTTATATGAGTTGGTGCAGATTTTCAGAGTAAAAAGCAAAATAAATTTCAAAAGTGAAACTGAAAGTACTACTGATAACACCTACATAAAGTGATTGACAGTTTGCTTTGTACACACACTGATACAGGGAAAGCTGTCAATCTCTGTATGTGGGTAGAGTAAAACTTACTAGTCTGAATCTCGGCGAATTTTCTCATTGGACGATGCGGTTTTTAATGTGGATATACAATCAAAAAACGAGTCTCATTCATTTCAATGGAGTTGTGGACATGGATCCTCATCTAAAACGGCATACAAACATTTACACTAAGGGAGACATGTATGATCGGGTTTTTCACCCTTTTCTGGCATAAAATTCGCCTACAATGTCAAATGCGCTTAATGATTATGTTAGGCGCATTATTCGTAAGACTCGACACTTTCTACTGTGTCAAACATGAGGGGTTGTTTTGGTGGTGTTCTGGGGGCGTGTCGCACCACACTCGTATTCTTAGACAAATATATGAATGTGGTTCGGCAAAACTAGGTGCAGTAATTTCTGATAATTATCAAACTATATCAAATGAAATTATTTAAATTGAATAAAAAATGTTATCATATAAAATTAATATAAAAATACAGTATATAATATCCTAAAAATAAAAATATCTCCTATAAAATGCATTTAAATTTAATAGAATTTAAAACTAATTTTACATTAAAGAACCCACTGATTTTGTTGTTCAGATTATAAAATTTTTAATTTTTGCTACATTAAATTTGAAATTTAGTTTTGCTGCTCTGACACTTTATTCTACATACTGCAAGAGCCAGCACACCACAGGTCTTGCTGGGACCTGTGGTCCACCACGATCAGTACCATAGTTTCGATTCACTGACATGCTATTTTAATGACTTTTCTTTTATTTATTACTAATTCGCCTAAGTTTCGTAGTGCGCCTAACACACAGACGAGGCGTGTCGAACTTTAGACTCCATTTATAATCGAACAAAAAACACTTTCATACATTCAGGCGCATTATACACTGAAAACGAGACTCGACAATTCACTTCGAAGCACCTTCCTTCATATATGTCTCATTAAGTTTTGAGCCATCCTCATTGACTTTTCACCGTGGATTACGACGGAAGAATAAACGTTTTCTAAGTTTTTTTTTACTCTTAAAATCTGACCAACAAAATACGAGTTGTATGAACTTGAACGCGTATTTTCTATTGAGCTCAATAGATGGTTTTAGATGAGTATTTCAAGTCAGAATCTGCATGGAGCCTTAAAGAGCAGTCTGGAATTTCTGTGCTTTTTACTCAGAAATCCTGCACTAAATCATACAAACCTATACATTACAGAGCTCAGCTTCTCTCCCTCTATTGCATCCTGCTCTCAGATAGGGCATTTTTGTCACAGAAATAGTATTCATATGTGGTTAAAAATAACTTTTAATTCCTTAAAAAATATGGATACCAAAGAGTAGGAATTTTAAGAGTAGGAATTAAAAGTTATTTTTTAACCACATATTAATACTATTTCTGTGACAAAAATTCTTAAATACGGATGTGAAAATTGATGAATCTTTTTAGGATACTGTGATTTTTTTCTCAAATAAGACAGCACAAACTGACTGACAGGTTACCTATTTTCAATAGCACCAGTTAACTCCTTAAAGATACTGGACGTAAACTTTAATCCCAGTGCTGGTAAGGGGCTTTGCAGCCAGCGAGTGACGGCTGCTAATTGCAGCTAACACCCACTGGTTACAGCACAGGATGGTGCCAGCGCAACAGTAACGTGCCTGTTACAGTAGCCAGGGATGTGGATCCACTGGGTCACTGCGAGAGATGATGTAGACCACATCAGGGAGCGGAGTCTAAGGAGCTCCCCGGTATTCACCAGAGTCCGCCACTCCAGTGGGAACAGGCATAGGTGACTGGTCACATGCAGGTGCAACAGTGTATAGGCAGTGAAGTCCTAGGCAGTGAAGTCCCAGGCAGGTTGCAGACTGGCCTAGTGGTAAGTAACAGCAGTGCAGGTAACACAGGGACCGGGCGTCAGTTACCTCAGGTGACAGACAGCAAAAAGAGGTCAGGATCAATGTGGAAATATCACCAAACATCAACAAACTGACCCAGTGCACAGGCAGGAAGTTCCTTAAGTCCCAGCTGGTGAGTGGTCATTGGCATGGTAACTAGGTACTGTCTCTGAATCTCAGTGAGTCGGTGCATGCACGCCATAGGGATGGAGGGAGGAAGGTCATGGGACACAACAGGGAAACGGACACCTCCGTGGTCCGAAGTGGGAATCATGGCGTGGACTGTGAAGTACCTCCCCCCCTTCCTCTTTTCCCAAGCCCGTCAAACTCTTCAGGAAATAATGGGAACACAAACCAGCCTGCTATCTTGACCTAGGGGGGTCTAGGCAGGAACAACAGAGGTGGTTGGCAGAAGGAGAGGTTTGAGGCAGTGTGAGTGGCAATGCTGGCCTCAATGGATAACCTCACCTATTTTCCAATTCAGTGCTGGAGCGTGCAACTGTAACTATGGGAGACCCAGGAGAATTGTAGCAGAGGAACAAGGATGTACATAGAACGAGATCTTCTCCTTGTGGGAGTTCCCAACCTGTAGAGTCAGTGGCTTGGTACGGAACAGAGCAGGTGCTTTCAGAACTCCACCAATGATGGAGGAAAATCACAGAGGCTTTTCTAGATGGAAGACAGGCAGGCGACACTTGGAAGCCAGTGATGGATGGATAAAGTTTCTAGTGGAACCAGAGTCTAGGCAGAGGTGATGGGTCACAGGCAGGTGCAACCATGGATAGGCAGCGGAGCCCCATGCAGGTAGCAGACTGACGTAGGAGCAGATAACAGCAGTGCAAGTAAAACCAGGAGTCAGTAAACACAGGTGACAGACAGCAACCAGAAGTCAGGAGCAATGTGGAATTATCAACAAACTGACAAAGAGCACAGGCAGGACATTCCTTAAGTCCCAGGTGATGAGTGGTCATTGGCCCAGTAATTAGGTACGGTCTCTTAAAAGCTTGGCGAGCCAGCGCCACATGTCACTGAGACTGCGCGTGCATGCGTGGGACACCGGCAACAGCGAGGAATGGAACAATAGCGAGGAGAGTTGAGTACACACTGAAAAGAAGGTCAGGGGCTGCAACAGGGACATGATCATGTCCACGGTCCACGACCAGACAACACCATTTGAAAGTGAATGGTCCGAATGTTGAAATCATTAACATCCCCTTGGGCCTGTTACTGAAGTGAATAGAAGACCAGCGGAAATGGTGGACAGTGGCAGCTCTGGAAAGGTTAGTAAACCTTCTTTTATTTTTGCAGGGCAGCATTATCCTAGAAGATTTTATGAACCCATAACCTATACTTGAAGTACTATTAACAGTTGATTGTTACAGCGGAGAAATGACTATTGGCCAGGATTGGAGCTGTCTCTTTAACGTTTTAGATGCAGCGGTTATCATGACAGTCAGGGGCCTAATGAAGGCCTCTGTAGCTGCCATGTAATTATTCCTAGTGACCCTTCTATAGGCCGGATGTAATAGGAGAGATATTTTGGAACACCTTTCTGCAATATCAATGTATTGCAGAACAGTTTATTTTAAGATGAAAAATTTAAAAGGTAAAAACACCCCTCTTTTGCCCTTTTACTAAAAAAAATTACACAATGTTGGCATCATCATGTCCATAAAAGTTCAATCGATTAAAATATAACATCATTTATCCTGTACAGTGAACACCATAGAACAAGGGTTTCAAACTCATTTTCAACGGGGGCTTCATCAGCCTCATGGTGTACTTTAAAGGGCCGACAATTTTAAAAATGTATAAATGGAACGTCTCCTTAACAGTTAAACTACCTATTAAGAAATAGTTGCATTTGTACAGTATTACTGTTATAATTAGCCCTTTTATGGATGTGGCGATACCAGTTATGTGTAACATACTATTTTTTTTTTATTATTTGTAAAATTCCAAAAAGAGTGATCATTGGGCATGCAGCAAATCATGTCAATGATATAAAAAAGCATTTCTGGTCAGTGTTTTACACCACATGTGAGACAGTTCTGTTACTGGGAGACCATTGACCTATTATTAATGACTACGTCAGTGGTAACCACTGAGATACTGTGAAAAACCGTATGCCAACATATATCATGGTGTAGCAATAAAGAATAATAGCACATATGTAGTCCAAATAAGACTTTAATTAATGTATTGCTGGACCAGAGCATAGTTAGCACGGGCTGGATACCACTGGAAGACTATGGGTGGAATGTATGAAAGGGGCTGCGACAGATGTCTGGCGTCTTTTCAGCCCGATATCAGGCACAGCCCCGTTCGCTGTGGCATTTCTAGGCGCATTGCAGCTGGAACAGGTATACCACTGTCAAAGTGGTATACCGAGCGAGAACTGTCGTACAAGCACTAGAATGCACCTGATTTATGACCCGCTGTAGAGCGGGTTCATAAATCAGGCGCATTTTAGGCTTTTATTTTGCGCATGAATTTTGGAGTTAAGGGTTTTTGGTCAGATTTTCAGCGGATTCAATTTTTAGAATCTGCCAAAAATTCGACTGTAACCTGTGCCCATAGACCTCATATAAAATCCATACTGTAGTCTACCAGCATTTTATTTTTCTCCATTGGTTTTAAATTCTGCTGGATTATGGTGGATTTTAAAACGTCAGATATTCCGCCACATTGCCGTCAGATTCCCGTACATTCAATGTACAGAGCTGACAGCAAATACAAAAACTGACCGTGGTTTTTAACATATACTGTGTAGACATAGTTGAAGGGTTCATTTTTGTAGTACATAACCTCTATGCAGAAAATAATCTTGTAAAACTGCAAACAGTGACAATTCATTGTATTGACACGATGTACAAAGTAACTAATTACTGTGAAAGGAGTTCACAGCCAAGCACAGATAACAGCAAGGCTATGTCTATATAACACAGGTTTTATGTCGGATTTTTGGTGGTTTCAGTATTTTGAATCCGCTGAAAAGCAGACGGTACCCTGTGCTGAATAGACAGTCATGAAAAAACTGTGCTGTTGCACCCATACTATTGATCCTTGGCTAACGAAAATAAAGAAATAAACATGATTTTATTGATTTAATATTTTTTTTTCGTTACCCCCATATTTTTATTCGTTTTATATACACATCGGGACAACTTCTGTAGTGTTGTAATTTGATTTCAGCCATGTACAGTTTGATTTCTGATTGCATTAGAAAACCCATAGGAGCATTGCTCGCTCTCCCATTGGTCCCAAAAAACGGCCCTCTTTTAACTTAGCCAATCACAGAGCGGCGCTCAGAATTTCTTTTCCCCATAGAACTTATTTAGAAAGAGCTCGCGCCCTGATTGGCTAAGCTGGACGAGCCCCGCCCCTTCAAACCAATCAGCTCGTTTCTGCATTTTTATTGTATTTTGAACTGTACCGCCTTTGAATATGATTGGTCAATTTTTCTCCATAGGATATAATTAGAGATGGGCGAATTTTTCAAAAATTCGATTCGGTCACTTCGCCGAATTTTCCGACAAAAATAAATTCGGACCGAATTACTTTGGGACGAATCGCTTAAAAAGGGAGCTATTTTCCAGGCTGCACAGAGCCTGCAGGGTGCTGTAGAACGTTGTGCCTGCTTAAATATGCAGAAGGAGCTTGGTTTGGTCTTCATACAATGTTGTGTTTTTAGTATGACACGCAGATGACTGCCGCCGCTCCCTTTGAATCGCTTCACTATAAAATTCTCTGGGCACTTAAGAGGGCAAAAATGACCAAAAAACTCAAGCGGGAATGTAGCCTGATAAAGTCATGCCAGAGAAAAGCTGGAAAAAACAAGCTGAGAGCTCAGGTGGCAACATTAGTGACAGAGTGTGGGGGGGGCGGCGGAAGCCACAGCAGCTTGAGGTCAGGAAAGGGCCCCAAAAATGACTTTTGGGAAAGGTGGCAAAACACGGGGGAACCCAAAAGAGTGGACAAGACTGAGACGGAGGTCCCGGCGGCGGGCAGCATGAGGGTCGGGGCAAGGGACAATGACATTCGGGAAAGGGGGCCCAAAACGGGGGGGAAGCCCAGAATGGCAAAAGGGGACTGAGAGTGGAGGTCACGGCCGGCACCCCAGCATGGGGTTCAGGCAGGGCAAAATGCTTTTGGAGGTGGAAAAAAACAGGGGGGAAGCCCAGATAACACAATGACTGAGAGGGGAAAAAGGTCACGGCGGCAGCGCATGAGGTCAGGCAGTGGGCCCCAATGACTTTCTGGAGGGGGCCCAAAAAAAGGGGGGAACCCAAAAAAAGGGCCCAAAAGGGCTGAGGCGGGAGGCACAGCGGCAGCAGCATGAGGCCCCGGAAAGTACCCAAAATTGACAATTCGGGGAGGGGGCCCAAAAACGGGGAGGAACCCAACAAAAAGGGCAAAAATGACTGAGAGCGGGGTCCCCGGGGGGGGCAGCAGCATGAGGTCGGCGTGGCCCCCAATGAAATTCTGGAGGGTGGAAAAACAGGAGGAAGCCACAGAAGGGCACAATGACGGGAAAAAGCAGGGGTCACGGGGGGCGCAGCATGGGGGTCAGGCGTGGCAAAATGACATTCTGGAGGGGGGCAAAACAGGAGGAACCCAAAGAATGGCCCAAGGGACTGAGAGGGAAAGGTCAGGGCGGGCCAGAAATGGGGGTCGGCGTGGCCAATGACATTCTGGAGGTGGAAAAAACAGGGGGAAAACCCACAAAAAGGGGCCAAAATTAAAAGAGGGGGAAAGGGGGTCACGGCCCGGCACCCAGCTGGGGTTGGGAAAGTGGCACAATGACACAGTGTGGAGGCAGGGGCAGCTGACAGCGCAGCATGGGTCAAAAAGGGTTGGCACAATGAAAAAGTGTGGAGGACACGGCAGCACCCCCACAGAAAGCAGCATGAGGTAGAAAGGGGGCACAATGACATTCTGGGGGGTGGCAAAACAGTTTGGGCCACAGGGGTGCCCACAATCACACAGTTTAGAGGTAAAAACAGAGCGGGCTTGAGGTCGAGAGTGGAACAAATGACATTCTGGGGGTTGGAAAAAAACGGGGGAAACCCCACAGATTTGGCACAATGATGAGAGCGGGGGTTTCCGGGCGGGGGCGGCATGGGGTTTCGGGGGGCCAGTGGCACAATGAAAAACATTTGTGGAGGACAGGGCCCAAAAGCCACACCCAGCAGCATGGGTTCGGGACAGTGGCCCACAATGACAAATTTGGACGGTGGAAAAAAAGGAGTGGGCCCACAGAGTGGCACAATGCAGAGTTTGAGGTGACGGGGGGGCGGGAAAGCAAAAACATGGGTCGAGAGTGGCACAATGAAACAGTGGGGGATGTCACGGCAACAGAACGCAGCAGAGAAATGGGGGTCATAGAGTGGCACAATAACAGGTGTTGGGTGGGGGGCCCAATACCAGTCCCGGGTAAAGAGGGGGTGGGGGGAAAGTTTGGAGAAACTGACAGCAGATGTGTGGCACAGGGGGTGGCGGCTCGAATAGTGGCTGAGGCAGGTGGGTTTGAACCCAGACTGCCCCCAAAGTCTTTTGGTGTTTTGGAAAAATTCCTGGCCTACCCACGCCTGATTCATTTTTAAAAAAAGGTCAGTCGTTCCACATTTCCCGGGGAACAAGGGGGTTCCCTTTGGGGTAACGATGGCCCCCCCCCGAAATGAACACCCGCCCCTGATGCCACACTACGGGCCCGGGCAGGACAGCTTTTCCCGCAAACTGGGCCGAATTTTCTGCCAACATCCAGTTTGGTGCCCAGTTTGTCCGCGGTTTTTCTAAACTAGGGGGCAGAGTGCTGTCCAAGTAGGCCACAAACAGGGTTTGGTTTAGGGACTGCTCCAGGTCCTTCCCGTGGCTGCTGCTGGCGACTGCCCTCCTCACTAGGGGGGGTGAAGGGAGTGCTCAAAAAGTGAAATCCCGTTTAGGTTTTCTTCTGATGGAGTGGTACTGCTCCCACCCCCCCTTTTTCCCCCAGCAGCCGCGGCCCAAAAAAGGCCCCTGGCACTGGGGGGAAAATTTCCCCCTTCAGGGGCCTGTCAGGGAGGGAAGAAGCCGCCATAGCAGCGGCCAATTTATTTTGGAGGATTTCCCATTGTATTTGAGTTTGCTTCCCTCTCAATGCTGGGAAAAAAAAGGGTCCCATTATTTTGGGGCCCCGGGAGCGAGGGTTTAATTGGGTGGAGAGCCAGAAGTCATCCCTTTTGCCCGGTGGGTGACTATTCGGCTTTCACTAGCCAGGCAAAAAAAAACATGCTGGGGGCCATCTGACAAGTTTACTCCCAGGGGGTCCTTTTCCCCCCCATTTCCTGTTTATGCCATGGGGCTTGGGGGGAAACTGCCTCTTTTTTCCTCATCTCCAAACCACCTCCCCCCAGCTGCTCCCCGCTCCTCCTCTCTTGTCACCTGGGGGAGGGAAAAAAAACTCATTTCACCGGGGCAATGTTCTGCTCCCCAAAGTCCCCCCTCGCCTTCCTCCCCCCATTTCAGTCCCCACGGAATTTATGGGCCCCGGATGTAGTCGCCCACGTCTCCAAATCCCCCGCCCAGACAAAATTTTTTTAGCATCTGTTCCAGGACAAAGAAACAGTGGGAAAGGGCGTTATTCATCCCCTAGTCCTTTGGGGATTGGGCAAATAACGTCGCCTCCCCAATGGCCTCAACAAAAAGGCAGGTGTCCGCAGAGGGTGCCCCTGGCTGACATCAAAATTACACAGGGGGAGAAATTTTGTTCTGCCTGGATCAAACAAAAAATCGTTTTTTGGCCTTTCTCCCCCCTTTTTTATACAAGGGCGGTCCAAAATGTGCAGGCTGGAATTCCTGGGGTGGAAAATTTGCATATCAGGTGTGTTGGGGGAGGCCGTTCGCCCCCTTTTCCCAAATCGAGGGGGGGTGTTTTCCCGGCTTTTTACGAATGGATAAAAAGCATGCACAGTTTCCTGGCCTTTTTTTAGATGTTCTGAAGATTTGGGGGAAGACTTTTAGGAACCCTTTTTACAACCAGATTGAAACACTTTTTTTGCGCCATGCAAAGGGGGCAAGGCCATCCATCCCCGGTGCAGCGGGGACACCCTGTTCCTCCCCTTGTCCGTCACCATGGTTCCGATTTGCAGGGTTTGGGGCGGAGAAAACCCACATCGATTTCTTTCTGGGGATGACGCCCGGAAACAGGTTCCTTTCCCCCCCTGTACTTCGTTCGCCCAGGCAAGCCCGGTGTAGAAAAATGCGTGACACGCCCGTTTCCTTTCACATGTGGTATGATGGAGCAGTTTCTTGTGGAGGTGAATTTGGTGGGGGGTGGTGGAGGAGGAGGAGGGGAGGCGGACATTTTGGGGCAGGTTTTTGAGTTTTTTACAACGTGGAGGAGAAAAACGGCGTCTCCCGTCCAAGTTTGTTGGGGTGCCCGGGCAGGAAGAAAAATTCACCCAGTGGGGGCCCTTTAAAAGGGCATTTTACTGGCCCTGACCGGGAGTTACAGCTCCAGCGTCCCCCGCTGCCGTGCCCCCTTGGAAACCAAAAACCCTTAAAACTCAAGGACTGGCCCACCTTTTGTTCTAATTTTTTTATGAAAATGTGGTTTCTGCCTTTTTGGGAAAAAAAAAAAGCGGCTTGGAACTCTCCATTCGGCTCGGCACAAGCCAAATTTGTTCTCTGAATGGTGCAGAGTCCCCCATTTGGGAAGGGAGGGGGCTGCCCGTACCAACAACTTGGGGCAGGAGGAAAGGTCAGCTGGGTGCACCTTAGGATGGTTGGCGCCCTAAAGGTTTTCCTTTTTTAACGGGGCCCCACTGAAACGAATGCTGGCGCCATGAGTAGGAGGAGCAGGGAGCATCTGGACCGGGGGGGGGGGATGATGTCCCAAAAAAGGGAAAACTGCCCTTCTGCAGAGGTGGTGGAGCCTTTAATGGGGTGCAAAGGCATGCGTTTCCACTGGGCGCTTTCTGCTGTGCTGTTGCTGGGCGGGGAGGATTGGAAAAACCACCTGGCCAAGTTTCTCCCAAAGGCCCCCCGGATGGTGACGCTGCTTGTGTTGACGCGGGCCTTTGGGGCCAAAGTTAGCTCCCTGGCCACGTTCAAATTTCTGCCCACAGAAATTTACATTTTAAACCCCTTTTTCGGCTCCTCCGGGGTTTGCAAAAGAACTGCCACACCGCCCCGGGGTATCGGATTTTACCGCCCAAAGCTCCGACTGGTGACTTTGCCCCCGCCCGCCTCGCTGAGCCCCCGTTCCGCTACTTTCTTTGGAAAATGCGAAGGGGGTTTTTTTCCCCGTGGCTGCTTGGCTCCCGACCTACCTGCTGCTATCCTGCTGATCACGGCCACACGACCCCTTGTGGCTGCCTGCTGCCGACGCCCAAAGCTAGCCCTCTTTCCTGCGAGTGAACCCTTGCCTCCCCCCGGCTCCCAAGTGCGGTCGGCTACATCATCATTATTTGTGTTTCACTTCACTGTGCCCTCATCCCCGGTTTTTGGTTCCCGGGCTGACCTCCCCACAACATGCCCCCCATGCCACTCCCACATCTATACTTTCCCGCCTACTAAAGAAGCAGGGGATTTTGGGCCCCCCATTTTTCTTCGCTGCCAAGTGTGCTGACTCCCCTCCTCAAATTGTTCATCCTCCATTTTAGTGGCGCTGAGCCCAGACCACAAGTGATCTCTGGCCTGGGGAACCGGATGGGACAGAGGCGGGCGAGGGGACAGGTGGGGCCCGCTGACCCGCTCCCGGGCCATCCCCAACAAAGGGTTGTGTCTGAGGTTCCCAAAACCCACTTTTTGGTGGGGTTTGTCAGATTTTCTTTGGGGGGGGGTTTGCCCTTTCAACCAATCAAGAACCCTTGGGTTTGCTAAAACACACACGGCGCTGTGCAGCGGCAGTTGTGGCTCACCGAGTGACCCCGCGGACTTCCCCTGTGTGTTGCGACCGGGGCCCTTTTCGGGAAAATGTTTGTGCCATGCCACTCCAGGTGCAGAGCCTGCCACCTTCTGTCTAAATAGTTTTTTTCTAAAATGTACGCACTTTTTGATGTATATCTGTAATGATAAATAAACCCTGTTTTTGACTCCAAATGAACCCGTAAAAGCTTGGGAAACCCCCGGGATATAAATGCGCTCCACAAATGGCCAGGAAAAATTTACTTGTATGTTCTTTTTAAAAACCTTGGGCGACATGTTGAACGGGCTTTACGCTGTTTTCTGGCGTCATGCGCCCCCCAGCCCGAATCCGCTGTGGGGCCCCAGCGTTCCCCACTTTCGGCTGCGGTCCGCTGAGGGGGGGCGTGGGCGGGCAGTGGGCGGGGTGGGGCGCGGTGTAGGCGTTCGGGGCGGGACGCGGACGCTCGTTGTCGAGGCATGTACCATCGCGGCTCGCCAAATCGCGGCGCTCGGCCCCGCCCCGACAGGCGCCCTGGTTTTTTTGGTCTAACCTCGGCGGCGGCAAAGTGAAGAGGACCCGAACAGCGGGGGAAGGGATCGAAGATCCGACACAAGCCCGGGCGCCCCGCTCCGACAAGCAGACTTGGTCAAATGCTCCGGGGGAGGGGGTGTAAAGAAAGAAGGAACTGCGAGGAAGGGTCGAAGATCCGACAGAAAAATCTGGGCGCCCGCTCCGTGGCCAGGGTAAAAATAGAAAAAAAAATCCCCTTTTTATAAAGGCGGGGAAAACAGTGCAAAAGGGGAGAGTGACGTAAAAAATACACAAATAAAAAAAAAACATTTTTTCCAAACTCTAGAAGCGAAATATCAAAAAATTGATATTGCAAATTGCCGGGAAAGCAGTAATTCAAAATCTGAAACCTATTTCATTGGTCGGCAGAAACCCGGCCAATCAAAAATCGGAGGACAGTGCCCCATTAAAAGCTATGGGGAAGAATTGACCAATCAAAATCCCGGGGGATAATTCAAAAATACGAAAAAAAGCTGAAAAAAGAGTGATTGGTGAGCTGCGGACTCGGCTGTACCCAATCGAATAGGGCGACAAAGTCCCATTTTACCCTATGGAAAAGTGTAGACCAATCGAATCCGGGGGGATATTCAAAAAACATTTAAAAAATTTCAAAAAAAAAAAGAGTGATTGGCTGGAAAAAGGGGGTTGGCTATTCAGCCAATCAAATAGGAGCGACAAAGTCCCATTCTTGCCTAGGGGAAGTTTTTATAATCAATGAATCCGGGGGGGAAAAATTAAAAAATACAGTAAAAGGCGCAAAGAGTGATTGGCTGAGATAACGGGGCTTGGCTTGTCCCCAAATCAGAGGCGAGCTATTCTCCCATTATACTCTATGGAGAGTGAGCGCACTAAAAATTCGGCGCTCGCGCGCGCGTTATGAAGTATTAATCAAAAATTTTTTTTTATAAGTGTAAAACTTTTTCGATAAAGACCAGCCCTTTCTTGAAAAATAAAGCAGTTAAAAACCCGAACAACGCGTTCGTGCCAAGCCCGGCGCTACATAGGGAATTCCCATAGAGAGAATTGCCGGGAAAGACGTTTAAAATTTGTAAAGCTTCTTATTGGTCGCCAAAAAACCGGGGCCAATCAGAAAGGAGGACAAGTCCCATTTATCCTATGGGGGAAATTCCCAATCAGAATGGAGAAAAACATGGCCCTTCCCCTATGGGAAAAAATGGCCAATCATATTAAAAGGCGGGACATTTTAAAATACAGTAAAAAGGAAAAAAGAGATGATTGGTTGGGCGGGGGGCTCGCCCAGCTACCCAATCGAGCGCGGTGCTTTCATAGAGTTCAAAGGGGACTCAAAATTTAAAAAAGAGGCGCGTAATTTGGCCCCAATGGGAGAGCGGCGACGCTCCTATGGGTTTTCTAATGAAATTTGGGTTAAAAGGTCATGGTGAAATCAAATTATAAAAAACAGAATTTGGCCGTGTGTATAAAAAAGGGAAAAAATATTTTGGGCTAACAAAATAAAGTTTTAAAATCAAGAAAATATGCTTTTTTTCTTTTTTTTCGCTGCACCCTTTATATTGATCCTTGGCAAAGAAAAAAAAGAAAATAAACATGATTTTTGGTCTTTTTTTTTTTTTTTCCCTTGCCACATTTGTATTCCTTTTTAAAAACCTCGGCACAATTCTGGGTTTTAAAATTTGATTTCAGATGTCACTTTTTACCAGATTGCATTAGAAAACCCATAGGGCGCGCCGCTTCCCATTGGCCCAAAAATTACGGCGCCCTTTTAAATTTCGGTCCCCCTAGAACTCTATGAGAAAGCAGCTCGCGCTTGATTGGTAAGTGGACGAGCCCCCCCTGCTTCACCAATAGCTCGTTTTCTGCCTTTTTCGTATTTGAAATGTCCGCCTTTGAATATGTTTTGGGCAATTTTCCCATAGGATAGAATGGGCCACTGTCGCTCCCATTCTGATTGGCAATTTCCTCCCTAGGATATAAGGGCATTGTGTCCATTCTGTTTTTTGGTTTATGGCGACCAAAGAGAATAGCTTTTTAAAAATTTTAATTTCTGTCTTTCCCCGGCAATTTCTCTATGGGAATTCCCTATGTAGCGCCCCGGTTCGGCACGAAAACCTTGTTGGGTTTTTAATGCTTTATTTTTCAAGAGGTTCTGGTCTTTATCTGAGATGTTTTACACTGTATAAAAAAAAATTTTTTGATTAATATTCATGCGCGCGGGGGCTGAGCGCCCCAGATTTGAGTGGCTCCTCTCCTGAGTTAATGGGAGAGTAGCTCGCGCTTGATTGGCTGAGCTAGCCGAGACCCCGCTAGCTCAGCCAATCGCTCTTTTCAGCATTTTTACTGTATTTTTAAATTTTCCCCCCCGGGGTTTGATTTTGGGTAAACTTCCCCCTGGCTAGAAAAGGGACTTTGTCGCTGTATTCTGATTGGTCTAAATTCTCCATTCCTTGAATGGGACTTTGTCGCTCCTTTTGATTGGCTGAGATAGCCAAGCCCCGTTTTTTCAGCCAGTCAGCTCTTTGCGCCTTTTTATGTATTTTGAAATGTCCCCCCGTGGATCTGATTGGTCCAAATCCTCCATAGGCAGAATGGGGCTTTGTGCTCCTTTTTGTTGGTTTAAACTTCTCCATAGGTAGAATGGGACTTTTTCGCCCTATTTGATTGGCCGGTTTTGTGACCCCTGGAATAGGTTTCAGGATTTGAAAATTTCTGTATTTCCCGGGAATTTTTCCAATATTAATTCTTGTATTGTGCCGTTTCGAGTTTGGGAAAGTGTTTTATTTTTTAAAAAGTGTATTTTGTCATTCAGCTCCTTTTGACACGTTTTCGCCTTTTAAAGGCGATTTTTTCGGGGGGAAACACAAAAATCCCCGCTGCCCCGGGGGGAGGCCGAGACTTCTGGCGATCTTCGATCCCCTTCCTGTTTCCGATTCTGCTTCACTTTGCCTGGGCGGGGATTTAGACCCAAAAAATGTTGAAAGGCCTTTTAAAGGGGGATTTTTGCTTTATACTCCCCACCCACATTTGGAAAAGATTTCTCGCCGCTCCAGCCCGTCTCGCATCGGGAAAGATTCCGGCGCAGTTTCCCCCCCACAAAACCCCATGCCCCCCCCCCGCACTTTTCCCCGGGGGCCTCTTAACGGGGGTGGCGAGGGCCGCGAGCCCCCCCGGGTTTCCCCTTTACATGATAGTATGAGCGCCCCCCGGCCGCGACATAAAACAGGCGCAGATTTTGCCGGAAAAAATGGCGGAAAACGGCGCCTCGACCCCGGGGGGTTTCATAATGTGGCCCTATGTGTTTATAAATGTAAAAAACAAACGGCTTAATTAACCTTCGGACTTTAATTAGGTACAGGAAAAAATGTATTATTTTGGCTTGAAAAAGACGGTTTTTTTTTGTCAGCACACCAGCAAAACAACGCTTAAAATTTAAACCCCCGGAGTAAAATTTCGCCAAAGAATTGAGCCCAAAACTAGTAGCTTTTTTTCGTGTTTCAATTGAGTTTTTTATACGCCACACAACAGAGATAAGTTGTAATTAACCTTTTCTTGTGAATTTTGGTACAGGAAAATGTATATATTTTTGGCGTTGAAAAAGACGGGTTTTTTGGGTCAGCACCCGAAAAAAAACGATTAATTAACCCCTGGATTTAAATTGCGCCAAAGAATTGAGCCGCACAAACTAGTGCTTTTTTAGCGTGTTCAATTGCGTGTTTTCAACGCCCCCAACAAGAGTACAGTTTTTAATTAAACCTTTGCTTGTGAAATTTGGCAACAGGAAAAATGATATATTTTTTCCCTTTAAAAAGACGGGGTTTTTTTTTGTCAGCACACCCGAAAACAAAGCTTAATTAACTCCGGATGTAAAAATTTCGCCAAAGAATTTAACCGCACAAAATAGTGCTTTGTAGGTGTTCATTGCGTGTTTTCTACGCACACAACAAAAAGTTAATTGTAAAATTTAACCTTCGGACATGAAAATTTGGCTACAGGAAAAATGTATATATTTTTCGTTGAAAAAGACGGTTTCTTGGGGTCGCCACCCGAAAAAAACCTTAAATTAAAACCCCTGGATGTAAATTGCACCAAAAAATTTAGCCGCACAAAAAAAGTAGCTTTGTAGCTGTTACAAAATTTGGGGTTTTCTAGCCCAACCCCAAGAGATCGTTGTAATTACCTTTTTTGTGAATTAGGCAACAGGAAAATGTATATATTTTGGGTTGAAAAAAAAAAAGGTTTATTTTTGTCAGCACACCAGCAAAAAAAAACGTTAATTAACTCCCGGATGTAAATTTCGCCCCAAAAAATTGAGCCGCCCAAATAGAGCTTTGTAGCGTTTTTACAATTGGTGTTTTTTTACGCCACACTACAAGAGATACAGTTGTAATTAACCTTGGCATGAATTTGGCTCAGGGAAAATGTATATATTTTTTGGCGTTGAAAAAAAAAACGGTTTTTTGGGGTCGCCACCAGCAAAAAAAGTTAATTTTAAACCCCCGGGTGTAAATTGCACCAAAGAATTTAGCCGCACAAAATATAGCTTTTTGCGGTTACAATTGCGTGTTTTCTAGCCACAAAACAAGAGATTCAGTTGTAATTAACCTTTTTCTTGTGAATTAGGCTTAAAAGGGAAAAAAATTTTTTATTTTGGCTTTTAAAAAAAACGGTTTATTTTTGTCAGCACCCAGCAAAAAAACGTTAATTAACCCCCGGATGTAAATTGCGCCCAAAGAATTGAGCGAAAAACTAGTAGCTTTGAGCGTGTTACAATTGGTGTTTTCTACGCCACAAAAAGGGGATCAGTTGAATTAACCCTTTGCTTTTAATTAGGCAAAAGGAAAAATTTTATATTTTGGGTTGAAAAAAAAAAGGTTTTTGGGGGCGCACACCAGCAAAAAAAACGTTAAATTTAAACCCGGATGTAAATTGCAAAGAATTGACGCCAAAATTAAATGTTTTTTTTGTAAAAACCTGTTTTTTAAAAAACAAGGAAACGGTTAAAACCCCTTGGATATTGAATGTATATGCAGCTGCAGTGGACACACACTGGATTTCAGATCCAATACCCCAAAAAAATTAGAATTAGAACATTAAGAGAACAGTCTCTGAGACAAGCTGAGACACCCCACAGAAATCGCTATATAAAAATCAATTCTTCAGTAAGAGCTATCAGCCGCGGCAGCACCTTCCCTGATCAGTACAGTGAGAGCGGTATGAGCTCCCAGCGTCGCGCCCGGACTTATATAGTGCGGTGACGTCACAGACTCCCGCCGGTCTCTGATTGGCTTCACCTCTGCACATGTCATGCAGGCAATGCCCTTCTTCCTCCCAGAGTGCTTTGCCCCATGTAGCGCCATGTGCTCGCAGCCATTTTATCAATCAAAAGCACACTTCGTTCACCCGAAGTACCCCAAAGTTCGACTTCGTTCCGAACCTGTTTTCCTGAAATTCTAAACGAATTCCACTTAGTTACAAACAATTCGCGCCCTTTCTCAAGAAAATAATGGGACATTGTCGCTCCTATTCTGATTGGCTGGTTTATGCCGACCAATGAGAATAGCTTAAACAATTTGAACTCTTGTATTTCCCGGCAATTCTCTCTATTGCAATTCCCTATGTAGCGCTGGTCTCGGCGACAAACGCGTTGTTCGGGATTTTAACTGCTTTATTTGTTAAGAAGGGTTCGGCTCTTTATCTGATAATGTTTTACATTTAATAAAAATAATTTTTTTATTAATACTTCCTGCCGCACGGCGGTGAGAGACAAGATTTCAGAGCGCCCATCTCTCCATAGACTATGATGGGAGAAGTAGCTCGCGTTCTGATTGACTGGGATAGCCAAGTCCCCGCTAGCTCAGCCAATCAGCTCTTCTCTGTCTTTTTATTGTATTTTGAATTATCCCGCCGTGGATTCTGATTGGTCTAAACTTCTTCATAGACTAGAATGGGACTTTGTCGCTCCTATTCTGATTGGTCAATAATTCTCCATAGGTTTTAATGGGTCTCTGTGGCTCCTATTCTGATTGGCTGAGCTAGCCAAATCCCCGGTAGCTTAACCAATCAGCTTTTTAAAGCATTTTTACTGTATTTTGAAATATCACACTGGGGATTCTGATTGGTCTAAACTTCCCCATAGGTTTTAATGGTTCACTGTCGCTCCTATTCTGATTGGCCGGTTTATGCCGACCAATCAGAATAGCTTTCTGAATTTGAATTACTGTATTTCCCGGCAATTTCCAATATGTATTTTATGTATTTTTATTTTTTAGGTTTCAGCTCTTTTCCTGAGAATGTTGAATGCCTTTATAAAGGCGATTTTTGATTCACACTCCGCACCGACATCTGGAATGATTTCACGCTTTTCCAGCCTGTCTCGCATCGGAACTGTTTTTCGGCGCAGTCCCGCACGGCGCCTAAGTCCCGCACTGCGCCCATGTCCCCGCACTGTGCGCCACACACACTGGCGAGGCGCAGGGAACTTTTCCCCGCATGTACGAGCGCACCGCCTCGGACGGCGAATCTTAGGTGCAGCGCCGCACTGCGCCTCGGTCCCCGCACTGCGCCCCACACACTGGCCAGGAGCGGCGGACTTTTGCCCGCATGTATGAGTGCACTACCTCCGGCGGCGAACCTCAGGCGCAGCGGACTTTACATGCTATGTATGAGCGCGCCCCGGCCCCGACATAAATCAGGCGCAGATTCCGCCGGGACACTGGCGAAAGGTGCGCCCCGACGTGGCGAGATTCATACATGTCGCTCTTAATATTGTGCCACATAAAAGGTTGATAAGTAAAATGAGAATGCATGTTTGCAAATGGGATAGTAACTGGCTCAGTAATAAAAAACAAAGGGTGGTGATTAATGGTACATACTCAGACTGGATCCCTATTACTAGTGGGGTACCACAGGGGTCAGTATTGGAATCCGGAAAAATTTGTTATTTATATCTTGGTACTAATGGTGACCTGATATTGTTCAAGATGTCAAGGATTGGGTTTTCGCCTGTGCCACTTGGGTCTGCAAAAAGGCTACCAGTCTCAAGCCTGCCAGCTCGAGTCGGGGTCGAGGACCGGACGCAACCGGTCCGGTACACGGTAAATCAGAACAAGGCTGGGAACGCTTTCTCAATAGGCTAAATGGCACTAAAGATCCGGCGAGGTCACTAGGAAGGGGCAGGCTTAAATAGGGGCAGTGACTGGCAATAGCCAATTACCGGTGCACTGGCCCTTTAAATCTAACACTGCAGGCGCGCGTGCGCCCTAGGGAGCGGGGCCGCGCGTGCCTCGGGACAGAGGCTTCAGCAGGAGCGTGGTCAGCTAAGTAGCTCATGGGACAGGCAGGGGAACGAGCGTGCCTGCGACCCGACATGCAGGTCGCAGTGCCACTGGGCAGCGGGGCACGGATGCGCCTGTGACCCGGGATGAGGGTTGCAGGGGCATCCATGACAGTAGCCCCCCCTTGGGCTCCCCCCTCCTTCTGGCCTGAAGGAATCTTCGGATAACATTACGGTCCAGGATATTGTTTTCTGGTTCCCAGGACCTTTCTTTGGGCCCGAACCCCTTCCAGTCAATGAGGAACAGACGTTTCCCTCTGACCCTATTCATGTCCAGAATTTCCTTTATCGTAAAGACATTGGTGGCCTCAGCCTCAGGAGTGGGAGGAACATCTTTCCGAGAGAAACGATTCAGGATGACCGGCTTCAAAAGAGAGACATGGAAGGAGTTCGGGACCCGCATAGTGGGAGGAAGGCGGAACTTGTATGCCACTGGGTTTAGGCGTTTTAGCACCTCGAATGATCCCAAGAACCGGGGACCAAGCTTATAACCAGGGATCTTGAGGTGGATATACTTTGCCAACAACCACACCTTGTCCCCTGGAGAGAAGATGGGAGGAGGTCTTTGCTTCCTGTCAGCTTGTATCTTGTTATGAGCAGAAGCCCGGCGTAGAGATTGGCGCATCTGGTTCCAAATGGCAGTCAGGTTTTGGACCAAATCTTCCACAGCCAGGACCTCCGAGGGCACAGAGAGGGGGAGGGGGGGGGCGGGGATGTCGCCCGTAGACGATGAAAAAGGGGGCGGCACCGGAAGACTCGGAGTCTAACGAATTTTAAGAAAATTCTGCCTAGGGTGGCAGATTAGCCCAGTCGTCCTGACGAGCAGAAACAAAGTGCCGCAGATAGGTGCCCAGTATCTGGTTAACCCTCTCCACCTGCCCGTTGGACTGAGAGTGATAGGCTGAGGAGAAATCCAATTTTACTTGTAGGTGGTTACAGAGGGAGCGCCAGAACCTGGAAACAAATTGAACCCCCTGGTCAGAGACTATATGGTGGGGCAGCCCATGAGGCCGAAAAATATGCTAAAAAAATATGCCAGCCAAACGAGGAGCAGTGGGTAGACCAGGCAGAGGAACAAAATGGGACATTTTAGAAAAACGATCCGTGACTACCCAGATCACGGTATTACCAGAAGAAGGCGGGACGTCCGTAATAAAATCCATGGCCACGTGGGTCCAGGGACAATCGGGAATAGGTAGTGGCTGCAGCAGATCCGCCGGCTTGAGATGTGAGGACTTGTTGCAGGCACACTAGGTGCACGACACCACAAATTCACGAACGTCTTTGGCCAGAGTGGGCCACCAATAGAAACGGGAGATGAGAGAGACAGATTTCTTCACTCCCGGGTGTCCTGCCACTCGAGAGCAATGTCCCCAATGCAGTATCCTTTTTCGTAGAGCCGGGCGCACATAAGTCTTGCCAGGAGGGATACGCTGCAATTCTATGGGGGCAGCAGAGATTAGCCTTTCGGGAGGGATGATATGCCGTGGTGCTGATTCGTCTCCTACCACGTCAGAGGCATGGGAGAGGGCATCGGCCTTGACATTCCTTTCCGCGGGGCGAAAATGAATCCGAAAATTAAAACTAGAAAAGAATAGAGACCATCGTGCCTGGCGCGGGTTTAGACGCTGGGCCGTCTGGAGGTAGAGGAGGTTCTTATGGTCGGTGTAAATAGTGACCGGGTGTCGAGCCCCCTCCAGGAGATAGCGCCATTCTTCTAGGGCTAGCTTGATGGCCAGTAATTCTCGGTCTCCGATAGCGTAATTTCTCTCAGCAGAAGAAAAGGTTTTTGAGAAAAAAACACATGTGAGGGTCTTGCCTTTGGGGCCCTTTTGAGAAAGTACAGCTCCGGCTCCCACAGAGGAGGCATCGACCTCCAAAAAGAAGGGTTTTTCTGTGTCCGGTCGTGTGAGTACCGGGGCGGAGACAAATGCAGACTTTAGCTTGAGGAAAGCTTCTTCCGCGGCTGGTGGCCACAACCTAGGATTACTGCCCTTTTTGGTTAAAGCCACTATAGGAGATACCAGTGAGGAGAAGTGCGGCACAAACTGTCTATAATAGTTGGCGAAGCCCAGGAATCTCTGTATGGCTCGGAGGCCCATGGGTCTTGGCCACTGCAGGATGGCAGAAAATTTGGCAGGATCCATCTGCAGGCCCTAGACCGAAATAATGTAGCTGAGGAATGGAAGGCTTTGCTGATGGAACAGACATTTTTCGAGTTTGGCATAGAGGCGGTTAGCCCTCAAACGCTGAAGGACCTGACGTACATGGCTGACGTGGGATTCTGGATCGGGGGAGAAAATTAGAATATCGTCCAGATAGACAACGACACAGGAATCCAGGAGGTCCCAGAATATGTCGTTGACGAACTCCTGGAAAACTGCTGGAGCATTGCAGAGGCCAAAGGGCATGACTAGGTACTCAAAGTGCCCATCACGAGTATTGAAGGCCGTCTTCCACTCGTCTCCCTCACAAATCCGAATCAGGTTATAAGCTCCACGTAGGTCCAGTTTGGAGAAAATCTTGGCTCCGCGGAGCTGGTCAAATAGCTCGGAAATTAACGGCAAGGGATATCGATTCTTTATGGTGATTTTGTTGAGACCGCGGTAATCGAAACATGGATGCAGGGATCCATCCTTCTTCATTACGAAAAAGAACCCGGCCCCAGCCGGAGAGGAGAACTTCCGAATAAACCCCTTCTGGAGATTCTCCTTGATGTAGGCGGACAACGCCAGGGTCTCTGGCACACACAGAGGGTAGACCCTGCCCCGTGGAGGAGATGTTCCGGGCAGAATGTCAATAGGGCAGTCATAAGGACGATGAGGAGGCAAGGACTTGGCTTGTTTCTCAGAGAAGACGTCAGCATACTCATGATATGGAGCGGGAAGACACGCTAGAGGCTTAGATGGTACAGGAGAAGCGGTAAGCACCGGACGAGGTGCCACCAAACAGCAAGACCGACATTCTTATCCCCATCGCAGGACTTCGCCCGTCTGCCAGTTGAGTACCGGAGAATGGCGTTGCAGCCATGGAAGGCCCAGGAGGATGGACGAGGAAGACCGGGGTAACACGTAAAATGAAAGTCTCTCCTTATGAAGTTCTCCCACTTGAAGGTACAAAGGCTCAGTACGGTAACGGACTGGATTGCTGAGGATCTCCCCACTGACAGAGGAGATGGCCAGAGGTCTCTGCAGAGGAACCACGGGGAGATTATGTAGAGAAACCAGAGCCGCGTCCAAGAAATTTCCAGCTGACCCAGAGTCTAAGAAGGCTGAGTCTTGGAAGGGGGTGCCAGGCCCAGTGCCAACCAGGACAGGTATGTACAAATGAGGAGACACTCTCACCTAGGGACGCCTCTCCCACGAAACCAAGGTGCGCTCGTTTTCCCGGACGTTGCGGACGGAGCGGGCAACCCCTGAGGAGATGTTCAGGGCTGCCGCAGTAGAGGCATAGGTTCTCCTTACATCGTCTGTTAAGTTCCTGCGGAGTCAGGTGGGCTTTATCCACTTGCATGGCCTCTTCCACGGCTGGCTGGGAAGGAGGCAGTGGAGGCCGAAGAAACACCGGAGCAAGACGAGGTGGACGACGTGTTCGGACTGGTTCATGCACTTGGCGGAGCTCCTCATGTCTCTCCGTGAAACGGATATCAATCCGGGTTCCTAGGTGGATGAGCTTGCTTAATGAAGTCGGAGAGAGCATGATTGATCTGGCTGGAGAGACCTTTCTTAAAGGTGGCGCACAACGCTACATCGTTCCAAGCCAACTCCGATGCTAATGTGCAGAATTGCAAGGCGTAGTCACCTATGGAGGAGTTCCCTTGCTGCAGGTTCAATAAGGTGGTCTCGGCAGATGAAGTGCGGGCAGGCTCCTCTAAGACACTGCGGAACTCCTGCAGAAATGTCGCAAGACCAGCCGTGATTGGATCGCCGGTCCCAGAGTGGAGTAGCCCAGGCCAGGGCTTTTCCTGAGAGGAGACTGACCACGAAGTCGACCTTAGACCTTTCCGATGGGAACTGACCAGCCATAAGTTCCACGTGAAGGGAGCACTGGGTGATGAAGGCCTTTGGGTCCCCATCAAACTTGGTCAGCATGGACAAGCGGAGTTTAGGACCGACTGGAGCGACCGCCACAGGAGAGACCACCGCAGCCGACTGCTGCTGTTGAGTGGCGATGAGCTGCTGCATCATAGTGGAGAGCTGATCGAGCTGCTGTGCATGCTGCGCGATCTGTTTCGATTGCTTGACCACGACGGTGATGTTGGAGATGCTCGGTAATGACACCTTGGCGGGATTGATGGCCGGATCTTACTGTCACGGACAGAGATAGTGGATTATCTGGACCGCCGCAAGCGATGGCGTAAGCCACGCCAGGGAGGGGAGTCTAAGTAGGTCCAGGTTTTCACCAGAGCCTGCCGCAAAGCGGGATGGACTTGCTGCGGCGGGAGTCTACCAGGTCACTACCCCTGACTTGACTTGCTTGCAGAGGCAGCCGCGGTGTTACGTGGTACAAAATCGTCAGGCAGGCTCGTAGTCGGGGACAGGCAGGAGGTCAGGACAGGCGGCTATGGTTCGTGGTCATGAACAGGCAGAAGGTCAGGGCAGGCGGCAAGATTCATGGTCGAGGAATGGAAGCAAACGGTATGGTACACGGTAAATCAGAACAAGGCTAGGAACGCTTTCTCAATAGGCTAAATGGCACTGTAGATCCGGCGAGGTCACTAGGAAGGGGAAGGCTTAAATAGGGGCAGTGACCGGCAATAGCCAATTACCGGTGCACTGGCCCTTTAAATTTAACACTGCCGGTGCGCCCTAGGGAGCAGGGCCACACACGCCGCGGGACAGAGGATGCAGCAGGAGTGTGGTTGGGTAAGTAGCTCATGGGACAGGCAGGGGAACGAGCGTTCCTGCGACCCGACATGACGAGGGTCGCAGGGGCATCCGTGACCCGGGACGAGGGTCGCAGGGGCATCCGTGACAATGTCACATTTCACTGCCTGTTCTATCTTCTGCCCCTCAACTGGGCTTACATTTTTCTCCGCACCTTGGCTTTCACGTCAGGGGTAGAAACCTGGGTATCTCACACTGCACAAGATTAACCAGCCTTTGGGCGTGGTATGATGAAGATCAGAATGCTACTTAGACTCAGCTCCCTGACGTGGCTTATATTACCACTTGCGGTGATCCAGATTGTTCACCACCTATGGATTACTTACACTCAGTGATAGAAAACAAAGGGTGTTGATTAATGGTAGATACTCGAACTGGATCCCTGTTACTAGTATTGTACCACAGGTGTCAATATTAGGCCCTATTCTCTTTAAAATATTCATTAATGACCTTACAGAAGGATTTCCCAGTAGAATATCAATCTTTGCATATGATACTAAGCTGTCTAACGTAAATAACACAATAGAGGATAATGTTTTATTACAAAGGGATCTGGATACGTTGGAGGCCTGGTCAGAGAAGTGACAGATGAGGTTTAACATAGATAAATGCAAAGTTATGTACAAAGGAAGGAAAAATCCATTCCATGATTACTTGTTAAAAAAAAAAACTCTGGGTAAAAGTGACATGGAAAAGGACTTGGGAAGGACTTGTAATAATGTGGTCACGTGAGAATATCCTCCATGGTCTATAATTATGCTTGAATTTCAATTTACCTACTGAGATAAAAACAGACTTCATTTTTGTATTCTGGATAGGGAATTAATATGCTTCATGCATTGGTTATTCCATTTCTTGTAGTGAGTAAACAGTGAAACTAGAACATGCGTGATTGATCTATTTTGCTGGAACAAAATTCACAAGTTATGCTGGAAATATAGAATCAGAAGATTGGGTGATATGTACACTTAGAATGTTTCTGCAGGTAATTGCCGTGCTTGTGGTAGCAAACACACACACATATATATAATATATAATATTAGTGTGTGTTTTGTTACCACAAGCACAGCAATTACCTGCAGAAACATTCTAAGTGTACATATCACCCAATCATCATGTATATATATGTGTGTGTGTGTATGTATGTATACATTACAAAGCTTTATTATTTATTTTTATTACTGGTACATCATGAGGTGGGTTTATAAGTTATGTTTGTCTCAAAAATTAATCAATGAGATGTAAGCATTGCTAGATTTCCCAATAGGCATAAAAGACCCATGCTTCCGTGTTTACTCATTATTATAGCTGGATCATATCTCGTACAATGGGAGTTAATGCATTGATTTTTCTACTTATAAAGATGTAATATAGCTTTAGAATATCCAATTGTATTGTGATCAGTTGTGTAGTACCATGAATGTGTTAAAGTGGTATTCCCACCATACACATTGATATCATATTGATAGGATATGCCATCAGTGTGTGAAAGATGCAGGTCCCATCTCTGAGAATGAGCCCAAAACCTCTCTGTTTTGAATGGAGAGGTAGTCAGAACATTTCCTTTGAAATCAATGGGAAAGTTCTGACCACATCTTAGTTCCAGTGGAGAGATTTTGGATCTTGTTTTCAAAATAGGTACGGTTCCCACACCTATCAGACACTGAAGGCATATGCTATCAATATGTCATCAATGTGTATGGTAGGAATACCACTCTAACCTCGTAGAGGGTGTTTTTGGATCCGTTTAGGATCCGAAAATCGCATCCAAAAACGCAATGGCGATCGGATCCTAAACGGATCCAACATGCAACTGTGTGTTTTGATGCGTGTTGGATGCAGCAGGACCACACCCTATAGTTTTAAATAGGGCTCCTACTACATCTTTCAAATCAAGAATTGACATGTCAATTCTTGGAACGGATCCAAAAGACGGATCCAAAAGACGCAATGGTGATCACTGATGTGAATGCTGATATGTGTTTCAAAGTAAAAGCAATGTTAATCACATTGCTATTTATTAGATACGTGTTTGGGTCCGTTTGGAGTCAGACAGATGGATCCAAACACGCATCTAAAAACGTATGTTCACACGGGCTCAACACACGGGCTCAACACGCCATGTGAACATACCCCTAAGCACCAGGCCTGAAAAGGTCTTAATGACTAGCTAAGTTTTTTAGTTTTCACCTCCCTGATGCAGTTGTATGAAGACTTGATTTTTGCGGAGAAGTTGTATTTTTGGGCGCATAATTTAAGTTTACATATTAATTAATTACTGCAGAATTTTATTTAAATTCTTTTTGCAGTGTGAACATATAAATATAAAAAAAGGTGTTTTTCAGCATTTGTTTTTTTTTTACACCATTCACATTTCCCACTAAATAACCTATTAGATTTATTCTACAGGTTATTACGGTTGTGTCGATACCTAACATTTGGGGATAATGTATGCAAAATAATTTTTCATTTTTATTTTATCATTTATATTATTTAGTTATTTTATAAGTGTTATGTTTTTTTCACTTTTTTTAAATCCCATTAACTATTTAAGACATTTTGTTTTTTTACACTTAGTAATGTATTAGCATATTCATGTATGTTAATACATTACCTTCTGTGTCACACTGACACAGGCAGCAGTCAGGGCAGCACACAGTCCATGGTGATTCACTATCTGCTGAGCCTTGTGCACTACCAACTTAATTTTTGTTTCCATTTCACTGTAACAGGAATTGCTAGGAATAGCAGAATTGATATACCAATGACTACTATAGAACCATCCACCGCCTTACCAGAAAGTGTGAGTCTGATGCTGACTAGGTTCACGCTATGTTTTAACATACAGTTTAGGGAAACGTTGTTTTCTTTCAAAATATATGCCTAAAAATATCAAAATGTATACTTTTAATTGTGTATACTTTTGCATCACTGCAAATTTCACATGTGGATTAATGCAGGTATAATCAGTAGTTGTTTACAGTCACAGGCATGTAGATAACATTTTACAAATTTGGTTGATTTGATTGAAATGATTTGTGTATTTGAAGTAGAAAAACTCTACAGCTGAAGATCATTTAGTTTTTGCCAGAGGTTGTACATTTAACCCCTTTATGATAATATATATATATATATATATATATATATATACATAAACTGTGTTATATATATATATATATATATATATATATATATAATAACTATAAATATATATATTATATATGTATATATATATATATATATAGTGCCTTGCAAAAGTATTCGTCCCCCTTGAACTTTTCAGCCTTTTGCCATGTTTCAGGCTTGAAACATAAATTTATAAAATTTTATTTTTTTTGTGAAGAATCAACAACATGTGGGACACAATTGTGAAGTGGAACGAAATTTATTGGATATTTTAAACTTTTGTAAAAAAAATAAAAAAACTGAAAAGTGGGGCATGCAATATTATTCGGCCCCCTTACTTTGTAGCTCCACCTTTTGCTGCGATTACAGCTGCAAGTCGCTTGGGGTATGTCTCTATCAGTTTTGCGCATTGAGAGACTGAAATTCTTGTCCATTCTTCCTTGGAAAACAGCTGGAGCTCAGTGAGGTTGGATGGAGAGCGTTTGTGAACAGCAGTTTTCAGCTATTTTTGCACAGATTCTCGATTGGATTCAGGTCTGGACTTTGACTTGGCCATTATAACACCTGAATATGTTTATTTGTGAACCATTCCATTGTAGATTTTGCTTTATGTTTGTTATCATTGTCTTGTTGGAAGATAATTCTCCATCCCAGTCTCAGGTCTTTTGCAGACTCCAACAGGTTTTCTTCCAGAACGGTCCTGTATTTGGCTCCATCCATCTTCCCATCAATTTTAACCATCTTCCCTGTCCCTGCTGAAGAAAAAGCAGGCCCAAACCATGATGCTGCCACCACCATGTTTGACAGTGGGGATGGTGTGTTCAGGGTGATGAGCTGTGTTGCTTTTACGCCAAACATATCGTTTTGCATTGTGGCCAAAAAGTTCGATTCTGGCTTCATCTGACCAGAGCAGCCTCTTCCACATGTTTGGTGTCTTCCAGGTGGCTTGTGTCAAACTTTAAACAAGACTTTGTATGGATATCTTTGAGAAATGGCTTTCTTTTTGCCACTCTTCCATAAAGGCCAGATTTGTGCAGTGTACGACTGATTGTTGTCCTATGGACAGACTCTCGCACCTCAGCTGTAGATCTCTGCAGTTCATCCAGAATGATCATGGGCCTCTTGGCTGCATCTCTGATCAGTCTTCTCCTTGTCTGAGATGAAAGTTTAGAGGGACCGCTGGGTCTTGGTAGATTTGCAGTGGTCCGATATTCCTTCCATTTCAATATGATCGCTTGCACAGTGCTCCTTGGGATGTTTAAAGTTTGGGAAATCTTTTTTTTATCCAAATCTGCCTTTAAACTTCTCCACAACAGTATCACGGACCTGCCCGGTGTGTTCCTTGTTCTTCATGATGCTCTCTGTGCTTTAAACAGAACCCTGAGACTATCACAGAGCAGGTGCATTTATACGGAGACTAGATTACATACAAGTGGATTATATTTATCATCATCAGTCATCTAGGACAACATTGGATCATTCAGAGATCCTCACTGAACTTCTGGAGTGAGTTTGCTGCACTGAAAGTAAAGGGGCCGAATAATTTTGCACTCCCCACTGTTCATTTTTTTTTTTTACAAAAGTTTAAAATATCCAATAAAGTTCTTTCCTCTTCACAATTGTGTCCCACCTGTTGTTTATTCTTCACAAAAAAATAAAAGTTTATGTCTTTATGTTTGAAGCCTGAAATGTGGCAAAAGGTTGAAAAGTTCAATGTAGCTGAATACTTTCGCAAGGCACTGTATGTATATATGTATATATCCATCACAGAGAGGGAGCAAGTCCATGCTTGTGCTGGATATATATATATATATATATATATATATATATATATATATATATATATATATATATATATATATATATATATATATATAATATTATATATATATATATATATATATATATAATATATACAGTCATATGAAAAAGTTTGGGCACCCCTATTAATCTTAATCATTTTTAGTTCTAAATATTTGGGTGCTCGCAACAGCCATTTCAATTTGATATATCGAATAACTGATGGACACAGTAATATTTCCGGATTGAAATGAGGTTTATTGTACTAACACAAAATGTGCAATATTAGTTATTAGATATATCAGATTGAAATGGCTGTTGCAAACACCCAAATATTTAGAACTAAAAATGATTTAGATTAATAGGGGTGCCCAAACTTTTTCATATGACTGTATATATATATATGCTCCCTAGGGCGTGCGCGCGACGGCTTCTTCACAGAGAGGGAGCAAGTCCATGCTTGTGCTGGATATATATATATATATATATATATATATATATATATATATATACTATTTTATATATATATTGTGAGACAGTGACAGGCGGCATTATTGATGGGAGATATATTTCTCCTATGCGGCCTTGGGGAGTATGTGGAGTAATGCGTGTCACCGAGAAGCCTGGTCTCGGTGAAGGGAAGCCGACAGTTTGTGTGTCAGTAACGATATGTTACTGACATGTTTGGTATAAGCGGTTCCAATCCGCTTTTGGTCTGGGTCGGCTTTTCCTGGAGTGGTCAAAGAGAAGGGCGGGTGGCCACTCCCACGCCCCAGGTGAGGCGGGACTCAGGCCTATAAAGCCTGGGTCTGCAGGCCAGCATGGAGTCTGCTGTATACTCTGTGTCTCAGAGGAAAGACCCCGTGCAAAGAACCTTGCTGTGAATACTGAGCTGTATTAAGGACTAGTCAGGGACGACTTTGTCTAGTAAGTGCTCAGCCGAGCAGGTATTTATTTTCTGTTTGCCTGAAGCTAAGGCTTGTTTTTGTTTGTGTTTTTGCACCTGCTGAATAAACCCAGGCAACGCCTGGACTTGAACTAGAAGTTTGTGTCACTGTCTCTGTCCGCTGAAGCCCACGCTGCCTACCTGTTTGCTGGTCCCCCTCACATATGGTGCTTCGGATGCGGGCAACGGACACAAAAGAGACATACACACGTTTGACAGACTTTTTGCTGAAATCCCATGTCCTGGGTAAAAGCTGCAACAGTGTCTAAACCAGAGTCTGCAAACATGGATGAACTGTTGAAACAGTTAATCCAGGCCAACTCAAGCCTCCAACTGATGACTGCAAACCAGCAGAAGGTGCACGAGGAGGCCATGCGAGCGCAGGCTGAAACAAACGCTTTGCTGATAGAGGCCAATCGTCTCGCCCTGCAGGAGCAGCAGCACATTAACCGGCAGCTGCAGGAGCAAGTCCAAGCCGTGGCCCAAAGTGTGCAGAGGACGTCAAGCTCACTTCCCGCCACCCGTGCTGCTGTACAGACGTCCCTGCAGAAGATGACGCCCACAGACGACGTTGAGGCCTATCTGGCCGTCTATGAACGGGTGGCAGAGCATGAGAATCTACCTGTGCCTCACTGGGCAGAGGTGGTGGCGCTTATTCTCCCCGGAGAACCACAGAAGACCTATTTTGCCCTCCGCGAGCCGGATCCCAAAGACTATTCCAAGTTCAAGGCTGAGATCCTGGCCCGCTTGGTGGTAAACACCAACGTGCGGGCCCGACGTGTACACAACTGGACCTTCTCTGACCACCTGCCAGCCAGGTCCCAGATGTACGACCTGGTCCACCTCGTGAAAAAGTGGCTACGACCAGAGGAGTCGACTCCTGCGCAGATGGTGGAACTGGTTGTCCTGGACAAGTTCATCCGGTCGTTGCCCCCAGAGATCCAGCGCTGGGTGGGACAAGGGGACCCTAAAGATGCCGAACACCTCGTCAGCCTCGTCGAGAGGTATAAAGCCACTGAGGACTTGCTACAAGCTGGGCCTTCTGGACGCTCCAACCCTGGGAACAGCAAACCGCCTGGGATGTCTGGTAAGGCGGTCCCATATCACAAGGGGGTGAGAAGTGTCCCAAGGGGAGGTGGCTTAGAGGGAGATCATACGGCAGAGAGGAGAGGTCCCAACTGGGCAGTCCGTGCAAGGGCAGAGCCTCGGGGGGACCGAGGCCACATATTATGTTGGCGGTGTAGTGGGCCTGGGCATGTTGCTGCGAACTGTCCCCTTACACTAGAGCCCATGGACTGTGATACGGCGAGACGGAGGTCTTTGTTTGCCCGGCCGGTATGCTCTGCAGAGTCTGTATTGGAGACTGATCACCAACTCTGTCAGATAAAGGTGAATGACTTTCCAGTGACAGCTCTACTGGACTCCGGAAGTCTAGTCACACTGGTGCATGCCAGCCTGATCGACCCCACATCCATCACGGGACGTGTTATTGGGGTCCTGTGCGTCCACGGGGACACCAAGGAGTACCCTACGGCTCTCGTGAAACTAGAGACTCCTTGCGGACTGGCCTCTCATGAAGTGGGCGTGGTTCGATCCCTCATGCACACGGTGATTCTGGGGAGAGACTTCCCTTTATTCTGGACTTGTGGCAGAACATGTAACATTGATGTAGAGGTTAATAGTGATGTTAAGGTATGTCATGTTGACCCAGAACCTTTTGACCCTGATGCTATGACTCCAACAGTAGGGGTGACCACAGAGGGTTGTGATAATTTTCCCCTAGCAGTCCTGGCTGGTGAGTCTGAGGAGCAGGAGGAAGTGGCTGCTATGCCTGATTTAGAGGTCTCGCGGGATAACTTCGGGACGGCCCAGCTTCGAGATCCCACCTTAGTAAAAGCTAGGGAAAATGTTAAGGTGGTAAATGGGGAGCCTCAGTACCCAGGGGCTGATACGGTGTATCCGCATATGGCAGTCACTCAAGACCTGTTGTACCAAGTTGACAAAATCCAGGGGGAGGTGGTGGAGCAACTGGTGGTACCCCAGCCCTATCGGAGAATGGTCTTAGACCTTGCCCTTAAACATGTGCTGGGAGGGCACTTAGGCACTGAAAAAACCAGAGACCCCCTTCTTCAGAGGATTTTCTGGCCAGGGGTGTATACTGATGTGAAACGGTACTGTGAGTCCTGCCCAGAGTGTCAAGTGTCTGCTCCGATGCCCCATTTCCGGAGTCCCCTGGTGCCACTACCCATCATCGAAATACCCTTTGAGAGGATTGCGATGGACCTAGTGTGGGGCCCCCTAATAAAGTTCTGCACGAGGCCATCAGTATATACTGGTAGTGTTAGATTATGCCACCCGTTACCCGGAGGCTGTGCCTTTGCGGAACACTTCGTCTAAAAATATCGCGAAAGAGCTGTTCCATATGTTTTCTCGTACGGGTATCCCGAAAGAGATCCTCACCGACCAAGGAACTCCCTTCATGTCCAGGGTCATGAAGGAATTGTGCAAGTTACTGAGCATTAAACATCTGCGCACGTCCGTATACCACCCTCAAACGGATGGTCTTGTTGAACGATTCAACAAAACACTAAAAAGTATGCTAAAGAAGGTGGTCAGTAAGGATGGGAAGGACTGGGACTGTCTGCTGCCATATTTGATGTTCTCGGTCCGCGAGGTTCCACAGTCCTCGACAGGGTTCTCCCCTTTTGAATTAGTCTATGGCAGACGCCCATGGGGACTCCTTGATATAGCCAAGGAGACCTGGGAGCAAGAGTCCACTCCCTACAGGAGCGTAATCGAGCACATTTCCCTAATGCAAGACCGAATTGCAGCGGTTATGCCCATCGTTAGGGAACACTTACAACAGGCGCAAGAGGCCCAGAGGCAGGTATATAACAGATCCGCCAAAGTAAGGAGCTTTAACCCTGGGGATCGGGTGCTAATATTGGTTCCCACCCTAGAAAGCAAGTTCCTGGCTAAGTGGCAAGGACCCTATGAAGTTGTGGAGAAAGTGGGGGAAGTAAATTACAAAGTGTACCAGCCCGGTAGACGTAAGCCAGAGCAACTGTACCATGTTAATTTACTTAAACCTTGGAAGGACCGAGACCCTGGCTGCAGTGAGTACTCCCCATAGTCTAGTCCCAGAGGTGTGTGTATCAGAGTCCCTGTCAAAGTCTCAGAAGCAGGAAACCCGGGAGTTCATACAGAGGAATAAGGATGTGTTCTCGGAGGTACCAGGGAGGACTAATGTCATAAAACATGACATTGTCACTGACCCAGGTGTAAGGGTTCATTTGAAACCTTACCGGGTTCCAGAAGCTCGCAGATGGGCCATATCTGAAGATGTTAGACCTCGGGGTGATTGAAGAATCACGGAGTGAGTGGTCAAGCCCCATTGTGCTCATCCCAAAGCCGGACGGCTCATTGCGCTTCTGTAATGATTTCCAGAAGCTTAACAAAGTCTTAAGGTTTGATGCGTACCCAATGCCAAGGGTCGATGAGCTAATTGAGAGGTTAGGTCATTCAAGATATTTTTCTACTCTTGACCTCACTAAAGGCTACTGGCAAGTTCCCCTTACGGATCAAGCCAAAGAGAAGACAGCTTTTGCTACACTGGATGGGCTGTTCCAGTACGTCTGCCTGCCTTTCGGTTTGCATGGGGCTCTGGCCACCTTCCAAAGATTAATGGATGTCATCCTCAAGCCCCATCGTCGATATGCTTCGGCATATCTGGATGACATCATAATCTTTAGTGAGGACTGGGACAGCCATCTACCGAAGGTGCAGGCCGTACTTAATTCCCTTAGGGAGGCTGGACTAACAGCAAACCCTAAGAAATGTGCTTTAGGACTGGAAGAAGCCCGGTACCTGGGTTACATCATAGGTAGGGGTGTTATCAAACCTCAGATTAATAAGGTGGATGCGATACAGGGCTGGCCACAACCCACAACCAAAAGGCAGGTGAGGGCCTTTTAGGTATCGTGGGTTACTATCAGAGGTTCATCCCAAACTTTGCCAGTATAGCAGCCCCACTAACCGACCTGACAAAAAAATAGTAAATCTGTTATGGTCACTTGGAACCCAAAGGCAGAGAGGGCATTCAAGGTGTTAAAACTGGCCCTTTGTAAAAGGCCAGTATTGATCACCCCAAACTTTAAAAAGGTTTTTTTTTGTACAGACGGATGGTGTCTGATGTAGGGCGGGTGCAGTGCTTTTCCCAGGATGTAGACGGAGAAGAGCAACCCAGTAACATACTTAAGTAGGAAGCTCACTCCCGCAGAGAGGAACTACAGTATTGTGGAACGAGAGTTTTTTGGCTATCAAGTGGGCCCTCGAATCCCTTAAGTACTACCTACTGGGGCGCCAAATTTCAGGTTGATCACAGACCACTCACCACTAACCTGGATGTCCCAAGCAAACGAGAGAAACGCTAGGGTTACCAGATGGTTTCTGAAACTGCAGAATTACAGTTTTTCTGTAGAGCATAGGGCAGGAAGACTACAGGGCAATGCTGACGCACTGTCAAGAACGCACTGTTTGGTAGCTAAAAGTGTCTGACCCCACAGGTTCGAACAGAGGGGGAGGGTATGTGAGACAGTGACAGGCGGCATTATTGATGGGAGATATATTTCTCCTAGAATGCTCTCCTATGCGGCCTTGGGGAGTATGTGGAGTAAATGCGTGTCCCACCGAGAAGCCTGGTCTCGGTGAAGGGAAGCCGACAGTTTTTGTGTGTCAGTAACGATATGTTACTGACATGTTTTGGTTATAAGCGGTTCCAATTTCCCCTTTTGGTCTGGGTCGACTTTTCCTGGAGTGGTCAAAGAGAAGGGCGGGTGGCCACTCCCACGCCCCAGGTGAGGCGGGACTCAGGCCTATAAAGCCTGGGTCTGCAGGCCAGCATGGAGTCTGCTGTATACTCTGTGTCTCAGAGGAAAGACCCCATGCAAAGAACCTTGCTGTGAATACTGAGCTGTATTAAGGACTAGTCAGGGACGACTTTGTCTAGTAAGTGCTCAGCCGAGCAGGTATTTATTTTCTGTTTGCCTGATGCTAAGGCTTGTTTTTGTTTGTGTTTTTGCACCTGCTGAATAAACCCAGGCAACGCCTGGACTTGAACTAGAAGTTTGTGTCACTGTCTCTGTCCACTGAAGCCCACGCTGCCTACCAGTGCGCTGGTCCCACTCACAATATATAATTATATATATATATATATTTTATATAATATAATATATATATATATATATTCAGCACAAGCATGGACTTGCTCCCACTCTGTGATGGATATATACAGTACAATGATATCATGGGTGCTTTCATACTAGACACTAGAACTACTGTATGTCAGGAGCATGAATGATATTGTCATGGATGGTGCCACGACCCGATGGACGGGCTGAGGCCCATCCACCCTTATGCCCGCTCCCCTGCGCTAGGAGCAAGTGGTGCCGCGGTCCATGCCTTGGACCTTGGGCGCACTCGCTCCCCGTTCTCACCCGACCGCGCTCCCGTCTCCTCGCTCCCTAGTGCTGGCTGGTTCGCGCGTCCCTGCTCCCTAGGGCGTGCGCGCGACGGCTTCTTCAAATTTAAAGGGCCAGCATGCCGGTAATTGGCCATTGCCGGCCGCTGACCCTATATAGGAGCTCCACCCCCGGCAGCCCACTGCCTGATCTTTAGTGCCTTTTCAGCCTTTAGAGAAAGCTTCCTTGTGCCTTGTTCGTGTTCTCCGTGTACCGTACAGTTCTGTTTCCGTCCTTCGACCATGAACCTCTGCCACCTGTCCTGACCTACTGCCTGTCCCCGACTACATCTACGACTCACGATTCTGTACCACGCTCTACCTTGGCTGGCGCTGCAATCAAGTCTCGCCAGTGGAAGCGACCTGGTAGATTCCCGCCGCAGCAAGTCCATCCCACTTTGCGGCGGTCTCTGGTGAAAACCGGGTTCAACTTAGATTTCGCTCCCTGGCGTGGCTTACACCATCGCTTGCGGTGGTCCAGCAGATCCACTACCGCCAACTGTGACAGTAAGATCCGGCCATGGATCCCGCCAAGGTGCCGTTGCCCATTGTGGCAGATCTCTCAAGCGTTGTTGCCCAGCAGTCTCAGCAATTGGCCCAGCAGGCGCAACAGCTGGATCAATTGACCACTGCACTGAACTGCACTGAGGACCACTGGTCTCTTGTGTAGCGTAGATGTTCCTTGACCCATGCAAGACAATGATGCCTGTGTCTGTGTCAATGATGTCATGCAGAACACGCTGATGTAAATGGTTATAAATGGTCTGACATGGCACTTGGTTGCCTCTCACTTCTTTTAAACATGCTTGGAATTAAACGTGCCTGGAATTGTGTGCCATCCATCATCCGGTTCTGAAGGACATTGTCTACAATGAAGCAGTCATCAGCTCATAATATAGCCAAAACCTTTCTGTGACACTTCCAGTCTCTCTGTTTCTCTGTTGCAACCTGCTGGTGACACTATGGGCAACATGTATCAAAACTGTCTGGGTCTAAAATTTACTTTATTGTCCATAGCAACTAATCAGAGTGCCCCTTTCATTTTTTCCAGAGCACTATATGAAATGAGAGGGACGCTATGATTTTTTGCTATGGGCAACAAACTGAGTTTTAGACCTAGACAGTTTTCATACATTTGGTCCTATATGACACTCTAAGCTCAGTGACCACTGCCGTCTGAGAGCATCCTCGCAGTGGTGAGGTACTGTTGATCAATTGTAAGGTGTTGTCTTGGTCTCATGATATCAAAATGTGAACAACATGATGAGAAGACTGTTTAAATCCCAATTAAAATTGATCCCTTAAATTTATTGAGCAATTCAGGGACCAAACACCTGTTGTGAATTTTGCCATTAAGCTCATTGTTAGAGATCAGCAAGTTGTGAAAAAGTACTGAAACATCAAACAGTTGGACATATGTATTCTAAAGTTAAGAGATGGTGTCATTTAGTTCATACATAAAAATTTAGGACATTTTATGTTCATCCTGAAATTTCAAGCCAAAATTTGTACTTGTAAGCTATCTATAAGCATGGATATTTTTGATTATTTTAAATTGCCATGTCTAGAGAGAAGTAAAGAGAACATAATTCCACTGTATATATAAAGTATAGAAAGATAACGAAGGAAAAATAATGTGATGTCATACCAAAGTCAGTGCTACCATCTAAGCTGAAGACAATTTGTATAATAAGCATCAGCTATGTAGACTTAAGAAAAAAGATGCTAGGGATTTCAAAGACGGAATTAGTGCTTACGCTTTTGCCCTTTAACTTGCTTCAGACCAATAAGCGTAAAAAGCATTTGCATTTGGCTTTATCTATGAACATCCAGCTATAAATTTGACTAGTTATGCTTTCACATTTCAGCCTAAATTTAATGAGCTCTGAACAAGTAAATAGAGAATTTCAATTTTACTTCACCATCTCTCAACAAACTGTTCTTTTTCATCTCAACTGAAAACCACAGAAACATGTTTTTAGAACATTTAAATAAAACAAATCTTTAGATTTTTCTACTTGCTTGCATCAAAAATGGTTTCGGCAGCAGTAAACTGTTCAGTGGGTAATGGGTATAAGGTGGGTTTTGTCATGTGCTACACCATCTGAAGTTATTTTAATTGTTTTACGATCGGACAGCATGATAACGTTTATAAAGGTCATCAACCCTGTTTCATTTTAGAGAGTCTTAGCCAGAGAAAATGATGTTCATCTTATGTCTTCATGTTGAGGTCTAACAAGCAAGTTATGAACTTTACTAGCTAATAAAGATGAGCAATCAAATCTTAAGAACCACCAAGTATTCTTCTATTAAGTTACACAAAATAATACTTTTCCACCTGTTCAAATGTTCTAAACTTTGTAAAAATGTTATATGTATGAAAAATAAACAGATTGCTTGTATCTTTACATGTTATTTGCTGAAACTTCTGCTCGTAGGAGTGGGTTAAGGATACTTTGGGCACTGAGCTATATAAGAATTGTGGACCCCTCTTGCCCAGAATTTTGAAATGGTTTGCCAAATATAAATTTAATTACATTTATAATTAATTAATTATTTTCCAAATAAATCATGCAATGGAAGAAGGAGAGTTGGAAATAGCTTTTTACATATTTTCTGCTTTGGTTTATATTAATGTTAACAGGACCAAACATAGTAAATAAATCTGGTACTGAAACCGACACCGTAAATAAGAATAATACTAGAACTAAACAAAATGCATACACATATCTTATACAATACCAGAACTAAGCAAAGTAAAAAACAAAGTACTAAAAGTAGGCAAGCGAGTGAGTAAATACTGTATGAGAAATAAGTTCAATTTATGAAAACAGTATCGGAACTAAGCCCAATTTATAAATATGGTACCAATCTCAATTTATAAATACAGAAACAGAACAATGGTCAGTATATAAATACAGAACAAGAACTGTATCAGGTGAAAGTACAGTACCCAATATGACCTATGTAAACAATAATAAGAATGCTGGGAGTTATTGCTGCAGACAATACAGGTGAATCAACTACTGATCCAACGTATTCAGTCACAGAATAAACAATGATATGCACCAGCTCATAGGTGACCTTTTCTCTAAATACAATGACTTACAACATAAATAGACACGCTTATATGTACAGTTACAAGAAACATGGGCCCACTTAAAAACATACTTGGACGGTTATGTAAAGGCTTAGCAAATAGTCATACAATAAACTTAATAGATACATTGGACATTCATACTGGCATATATTGTATAAACACAGATACTACAGAAAAATCCATTCTACAATATTTTTTTTAAAACCAGATGTATAACATCTGAACTGATATCAATATTTTGGTTTTGAAATCATGTTCCCTGCTGCAATTCTCTGTATGTCCCTAAGCTCTCATGGTATGCTGAGAGTTTCTGAAAACATAAATGAAAAAGCCCTTTAACAACTAGTATCTGTAGGTTGGACAACTTATTTGATGCCTAAACACTACATGACATACATATCTGTCATAAATAAGGGTTACCGTACACTCTATAAGTCAAGTTGGGAAACTAGGCATGGCAGGTCTGGGGCTGCTTTTTAAGGAGACAGGTAGGGAAAGAGAAGCAGAAAGCAAAAAGCAGAGAAGAATAGTTGTTGTGTGCAGTATGTGCAGCTGAGTACATTAGCTGCAGGGTGTGCCCTAAGAATCAACTCCACTAGTATACCCCAAGAGTCAACTCCACTCATGGGCCTCAAGGAGTAACTCCACTTGTGGGCATAGCCAGTTGGACACTGTAGGTCATACTGCTTTTGCAGGTAGTGCCAGGAGTAACCATGAGCTCAGTGACAAAAGTATGACTGCTACACATAGCTGAATTTCCACCACAAGTTTTAGGATATAATTCAGATACTGGCAGTATCACCCCTTACATGTCAAGGGTAATAATGATGCCAAAAGCAGAGGCTAACAAGTTAATAGTATGTTGAAGTAAGCCCCCCAAATGTGATAATTCATAGCTCTCAATGAGAGCTATAATTACCTGCTTTTTTCCCTAATGTGTATTATGTGACAGGAAAACAAATTGACATGTCACTTCTTCTCAGTACTTACGTGTCGTAGAAAGTGAGACTATAGCAGTTGATTCAGAGCATTTTTGAAGTACACGCTGCCCAGCACAGCCAGCTTATAGCGAGTTTTTACACTGATCCACAAGACTTCTAGGTGCACCAATCACTTTGAGTCCTCCAGAAAACTTCAATATAGATGGAACCTCAATTGTCATCGCCTAGTTAAGGGAAGCAGATAATAGGTAGGGTGGATCATCCCTCATCTATCCAAAGAACCTGGGAGAATTGGAACTGATTTTGGAGTACTAGAGGGTAAGTTGGATCTCTTTCTCATTTAAACATACAATATTATCTGATTTCAACAGTGATTGCTCATAGTTATTATATTTCCATTGTTGGAATTATTTCATTTGTTATAATATATTCTGTATTGTATTTGATTTCTTCTTTGTACTCTTTGTACTCCCTAGTCCATTATACAATCCATTGAATTCTCTGCACACTTCCTTTTTGTAAAAATAATTCTAGTGATGACTTTTAGATGTCTGAATTATCATTACAAAAAAAAACAATAAAATATATGTTAAAGAAAAAAACATTTTTAAATTCTTGCTTTAATGTGTTTCAGTTTCCATAATGTTTAATTTTTTCATTACTATTGCTGTATATATTATATCACCCAATGAACAGTTTAAACTAGAATTTTATACTGTAATGCTGAGGTCATTGAATGTGGCATTTAGAGCGTTAAACAGCAGGGATATAAGGTTTCTCCAATCCCAGGCACATAGCAGCAGCCTTCTCTTATAAAAGGATATGTTATTAACAGCTTTGACTGTGTTTTGATGCAGTTTTTGATATTAAAAACAAAAATGGATTTTAAACAAGGAGAAGTCCCAGTTTTTTCTTAAAATGTATTATCCAATTATGATCCATTTCTAGTTTTGGCTTCAGAAACTGCATCTAAAAGGCTAATGGCGACTTTTCAGAAAAGAGGTGCTGCCACACCAGTTTTAAAGTGTATCTGTGTAAAGTGCGCCTGAATGAACGAACCTGTCAAGAATCTGGCATGTGGTATACCTTGCATAGTAAAATTGATGTGCATAATCTAGGCACATTGCATAATTTAAGCGCATAGTGTATCATTGCTAGCTTATTTGATGCACCTACTTTAGGCGCAATCAAATGTATCATGCCTCACATATAATACACCTAGTTTTGGTGAGTTAAAGTCCATTTATTTAGAACATAGGGCGTCAACATTTTTTTTTTTGCGCAAAATATACCAAAACAATGGCACAGTCGTATTAGAACATGTCGCCCTAAATGTTTAAATGCAGCCTCATTGTTAGTGCAGGAGGCCCAATCTCTTAAATCCCAAAACAGGGGGACATTAAAAGACATTGCCACAGACTAACAACCTGCATCATTTGCTATCAGATGACAGTTGGTGGTCGCTAGGTTATATGTCAATTTGTCATTGGCTCAAAACTGCTGTGGTGATTTTCCACAAGATAAATAGGCTTTTTTTATTTGCAGAAGTTATCTACCTCATAAGAAAATCAAAGTAGTAGCTCCAGGGACCTGATTTTTCGGAATTATTTTAGTAAGCCTGGTTCAAGAACCTTGATAAATATATGAGAAGATTTGATCGTGGTTCTATATTCATATATATGTATATGTGTTGGCTGAGTATAACACAGCCTTTTGTGTGGAGTGAATAGTCTGAATTTGTGTTAGCTTTACTTTCATGTAAGGTGAAAGGTCACTGCTGCAGGAGTGAGAGGGGAAGAACAGAGTCCTGAGCTGGCTGCAGTGTGTGAATGGAAATTCCGGAGGGAGGAGGAGTGAATGTCTCCAGGAATGAGTAGGTAAGAACAGATATTGACAGCAAAGTGATTTTGGATTGGTGTATACTGTTCTTTATACTAAAGATAATGGCTATTGTAGAGAACAGTGATTGATAAGAGAGAGTGATATTGTTCCAGCTGTACTCTGATTGAACCAGAAAGATGAAATTATTATTATTATTTTCTCTCAGGTAGGACGAATCAGAAGGTTTTTTTTTGTTTATAGTTAGGAACCAGAACGGTCTAGAATTTTGCATCTAGCCAGAGGTAGGACGCTAGCTGGGGACGTGACAACACCATAGAATATAGCTCTTAGATGGGGTAAAGTGCCAGATCTAGTGAGCGAGAAAATTTGGAGATGAGTCATGTGTTACTCATTGGGCAGTGGAACATTATCGCTAAAGGGAAAAATTGCAATAACCATATTGGAAAACATAGCAGGGAAAGAGCAGTTAAGAATAGTGTTGAGCGATTACGTTGGCTATCGACATCGGGCGATAGTCGATAGTCGGCCACCATCGATAAGGTTTTTCGATAGTTGATAGTCGATCATCTCCGATGACCATTAAAGTCTATGGGAGAGCAACAACACCTTCATTCTTACACCCAAACAGGGCTGGAGAAGCTGGAATTAACAGCCACAACAGTCAAATGGATACCTGCTACATCTTAGGCACAACACTTAGGCTATAAAATCCACAGAAAAAAGTCACACACCATTCACTATCCCTAACTTGTATCACAGCATGACCCTTAAACCTGCATCACCCACAAATTAAAAAGTGCCAGAAGGCAGTATTATTTGAACCATCATTTTACTTGAACTGGACATTGAATATCCCTGTCCTGGAACGCAGCATGACCCTAAAAACCTGCATGACCCACAGATTAAAAAGTGCCGGAAGAAAGTAGTCTTTGAACCACCATTTTAGTTGAACTGGACATTGACAAACCCTGTCCTGGACCGCAGCATGACCCTTAAACCTGTCTGACCCCCAGATTAAAAAGTGCCGGAAAAAGGAGTCTTTCAACCACCATTTTAGTTGAACTGGACATTGACAAACCCTGTCCTGGACCGCAGCATGACCCTTAAACCTGTCTGACCCACAGATTAAAAAGTGCCGGAAAAAGGAGTCTTTCAACCACCATTTTAGTTGAACTGGACATTGACTATACCTGTCCTGGACCGCAGTATGACCATTAAACCTGTCTGACCCCCAGATTAAAAAGTGCCGGAAAAAGGAGTCTTTAAACTACCATTTTTGTTTCACTGGACATATACTGTCCCTGTCCTGGGCCACAGTATGACCATTAAACCTGTCTGACCCCCAGATTAAAAAGTGCCGGAAAAAGGAGTCTTTCAACCACCATTTTAGTTGAACTGGACATTGACAAACCCTGTCCTGGGCCACAGTATGACCATTAAACCTGTCTGACCCACAGATTAAAAAGTGCCGGAAAAAGTAGTCTTTCAACCACCATTTTAGTTGAACTGGACATTAACTATACCTGTCCAGGGCTACAGCATGAGCCCCAAACCTGCATGACCCCCAGATTTAAAAAATGCCGGAAAAAGGAGTCTTTCAACCACCATTTTAGTTTCACTGGACATTGACTAGAACTGTCCTGGACCGCAGTATGACCATTAAACCTGTCTGACCCCCAGATTAAAAAGTGCCGGAAAAAGGAGTCTTTCAACCACCATTTTAGTTGAACTGGACATTGACTATACCTGTCCTGGACCGCAGTATGACCATTAAACCTGTCTGACCCCCAGATTAAAAAGTGCCGGAAAAAGGAGTCTTTCAACCACCATTTTAGTTTCACTGGACATTGACTATACCTGTCCTGTGCCACAGCATGACCCAGGGCCAGAGTTACAGTGGGTGCGGTGAGAGCCCAGGCTGGCGTCCGTCATCTATTAACACGCAGGTTAAAATGCCCTGATGACGCAGCAACGAAAACTGTCGTGCTGAAGCAGAGTGCGGAAGCGGAAGTGTGAGAACTCCAGCCTTCCTCAGTACACAGTCAAGACCTGGGTAGCGCTTGCCCCTCCGTATGAGTGCGGACCAATTGAGCTTCACTTGGAAATACTGGTGGTTAACGCTCCTGTTACACCCAGGTGCCCTTTTTCTTGGCATTCTTTTTCTCATTTTACTCAACGTGCTGGAGGAAATGGTCTCTGTACTTTGTTCTCTGTCCGTGCTCCATACTCCATGTCCTCTGAATAACCTACATCTGGACAAAACAATGCCGGATATCCTGTTGCTAAACCATACCGAGGTTTGCAACCATTTCAATTTAGGTTTCACTGGAAATTGGGACAAGCATGAAATCCCATTCCTGGATATTCTCCTTAGAGGGGATTTGGAAAGTGGCACTGTAATAACCACAATGTATCGCAAACCAAATTCTGGGAATTCAATTCTCAAAGCAAACAGTTGCCACTCCCCAGGCACAATTGGGGCCATACCATATGGAGAATATGTAAGGGCTCGCAGACTTTGCACTAATGATGAAGACTATAAAGAATCAGTGAACAACATTGACCAAAGATTAAGGGAGAGAGGCTACACCATGAAAGAGATGAAAAAAGCTAAAGCCAAAATTAGAGAAAAAACTCAACAACAATTGTTGGCAAATAGTGAATATAAAAACAACAGGACATATAATTCTAAAAAACTAGTGTTCTCAACAAAGTATAGTAAAAATTTTAGAGAAATAAAATCAATATTTTATAAAAATCTTAACATTCTGCGTCAAGATGAAATTCTTTCTGAAATCTTAAAAAATGGAGTGGCATGTGTCCCCAAAAGGAATCAAACAAAAGGCAACATGATATCTCCAAGTACCTTTATTAGGGAGGCTCCGAAAAGTAAGATATGGCTAAAACAAACAGGCTTTTTTAAATGTGGGGGCAATAGATGTAACACGTGCAACCTGAGCATTAAAACTAATACATTCAGTGATACAGTAAGCATGAAAAAATTTGAAATAAAGCAGTTTATTAACTGCAATACACATCATGTTGTGTATATCATTGAATGTACTTTATGCCAAAAAAAATATGTGGGTAGCACTAAACGAAAAGTAAAAACCCGCATTATGGAGCACCTAGCTGGTATTAGAAAAAACAATGAATCAGCATCGGGAGCGGTAAAACATTTTTTGGAATGTCACCAAGGTAATATAACTAGCCTCAAATTTTATGCCATCGAAAAAGTAACATGCCCAAATAGGGGAGGTAACTGGGATAAAAAACTGAGACAGAGAGAGGCTTACTGGATACTCACATTGGGTACCAGAAGACCACAAGGTCTAAATTACCGCACCGATTTATTATATATATATTGATTAATATGCCTTATAATGTGCACACCATAATAGTTGTATTCTCCTTTAAGAAAAACCAAAATGACATCCTATTTGCATTATAAACATGTGATCATAGACCCTGTACGTGATTGGTTTTAAGTTGTTTTAAATATAGCAGCTAAGTACCGTACCTTTGACTGTGAACAAGAGCGATACGCTCGAAACGCGTCTGTCTAGTGCAGGCATCCTGTGACTTTGTTTGTGCGCTGCTAGTTTTAATCTGCAATAAAGTTGTATTTTCCACCGTTACCGGCATTTGGAGTTCCTTGCGGTGCAAACCTCGATATGGTTTAGCAACAGGATATCCGGCATTGTTTTTGCATTCGAACCGCTTGACCGGCAGGAGCCGGGACTTAAGGCAACACAACACGGATTCACAGCGGGGATACAAGTCTAGCCCGTGCAATAGGTGAGCTACTTCTATTGTTTCTATTTTACCTGCAAGGTTTATAAGGCCATTATAGCTCTTTACCTATGGGCAGCTATTAAATAATGCATAGACTGTGGATCTAGAAACTTACTTACGTGTAATAGCAGCAGCACTAGTCACAGTGATTGATCACGGAGCCCTGTATTCAACATGCAAAAGCAGGAAGCTCCATTACCACTAGATCGCAAAGCCAAACTAGCGATGGTGTTTAAAGAAAATAATGCAGAAACGGATTGTACACAAGAATGGGATCAGGCATTTATAGAATTGGAGAAAGCTAAAATAAAAGAATTGAAACTATGGTGGGACCAACAGACACTAACAACATATTATGAGAAAAAAATAATACCGAGAGGTTTGAGGTTGAAGAAACTCCCCTCATTTCCTGCCACAGATGAATTCAATAAAAAATGGAACGGTATTTTGTCAGAATGTTTGTTAGCGTTAATTAAGTTAATTATAGACTTTGAAACAGAAAAATTAAATGAAGCAGAGATGCAAGTAAAAGACGCACAGGAGAAAGTTCTAACATTCAGTGATATGATACAATATGATACAGCACAAAAACAACTAAAAGATACAGTAGACAAAATCGAAAAGATCATCATGGAAAACAAGAGAAGAAAATACACGAGGGATGTGGAAGATTATAACAACAATCGAGTATACACATGGGTTAAAGAAAAACAGGAATTTACACCAAGATCGATATTAAGAAATAAATGGAGAAATAATAACAAAAGGACTGTCAGTTTCTCAGTCATTGCAAGCACCGTTAGTGGAGACTCAGATTCTGATACTCAACATCAAGAAATTATAAATGATGAAGAACAACCACAAAGCAGCAAAAACAAATCAACAAACGGGAATGCAAGGGGAAAAAAACAGGAAGAAGTGACCCCGAGGAAATCCACAAGAGCGTATGGTCAGAAAAAAGGAACCTACAAAAAATAGGTATGACACTGGGTTGTAGTTTTAAACACCTACTATATTCCCAAACCCCCCAAATTGATGTCATGGGAAAAGGGTTAAAATTTTACCCCTTCTTGCTTTTTGATCTTTTTTCTCCCTTTTTTAGACATCAATAAATTTGTAGTTTAAATTGAAAGAAAAAAACATTTTAAACAATAAAAGATAAAATAAAGGTATAGTGATAATATTAGTTAAGGGGTTAATAGAAAGAAACACTAAAAATCAATGAACAAATGACATGAGAAACACAAGACCCCAAATGGAAGATATAGAGTAGGGGGAATCTAGAAAATGGAGGGGGCCCAGCACCCCCAAACATCCCTAAAACCCAGCCTTTCTTAAAATTAAAGCCGGGTACCTCCCAGGAGGTTTTTCAAATGTCATGGAGCGTGACCTCATGGCATTACAAACAAAAAATGATCGTCTGAAGAAAAAAAAAAAAAGGGACAAAAACAACCTTACCTGGTCCCAAAGAAAAGCATTAAAAGAGATAAGAGACAACAAAAACTGGGTCATTAAGAGGGCGGACAAAGGAGGGGCTACTGTGGTGATGGATGCTGGCCTCTATACTAAGCAAGTATATAATATCTTACAAGACACAAAGACTTACCACAAACTACACAAAAATCCTATGGAACTCTATTATAAAAAATTGGAACATCTATTGAATGAAGGGCTATCCTTGGGGGTTACTACAGAAAAGCATAAAAAATATCTTTTGGGGAACAATCATATGGTCCCAGTATTTTATGGAGCCCCTAAGGTGCATAAAAATACTTTTCCTCCAAACCTAGGACCTATAATTTGAGCCCAATCTTTTGTGAGAGACTGTCCCTGGTAACCAACACTACAGCCCATAGTACAAAAAATTACCCGGGTACTTTTAAAATACTAAATCTATGCTGAAACCAGGGGCAGGTCCCAATGGAAAAACAGCTATACATGGATTAGCTTGTTTTATCAATTTTTTTCATCTTAACCGATGAATCCTATCATAGCAGTAAATTGTTTCTAAAAACTCAAGTAATTATGACCCAAATTTTACAAAAATTTTTTATTTTTGTCTATAAATTTTTGTAAAGAGAAATTTTTTTCACTTTTGAAAAAATTTTCTTTTTACAACTGGGGGGAGCCCCCAGGGGTCCCACTGCCTCCCCCATTGGCTAATATTACCTGGCTTTGGGGGGACACCATCCCAAAACCCATAGACAACCCTTTGGGGCATTGTCTGATTGGGCGTAATCGATGACCCCCCTTTTATTGGGGTCACGATGTACCGCTCAAATGCCTTTTTGGGAAATTTTAAATAAAAACCTTTTTTAATTTAGGTTTCAGGGAAAAATTGGGAAAAGCATGAAATCCCATTCCTGGAAAATTCTCCTTAGAGGGGTTTTGGGAAAGGGGCACTGTAATAACCACAATGTATCGCAAACCAAATTCTGGGAATTCAATTCTCAAAGCAAACAGTTGCCAATCCCAAGGCACTTGGGGGGCCTCCCAATGGATAAAGTAAGGGCTCGCAACTTGCATTTTAGTGAAGACTAAAAAATCAGTAAAACAACTTGCCCAAAGTTTGGGGAGAGAGGCTACACCATAAAAAGGAATAAAAAAAGTTTAAACCCAAAAATTTAAGAAAAAACCAAAAACAATTGTTGGCAAATAGTGAATATAAAAAAAAACAGGACATATAATTTCCCAAAAAAATTAGTGTTCTCAACAAAGTATATAAAAATTTTAGAGAAAAAAAATCAATATTTTATAAAAATCATAACATTCTGCGAAGAAAAAATTCTTTTGAAATCTTAAAAAAGGGTGCTGTGCCCCCAAAAAGGGAAAATCAAACAATAGAAAAAATATCCCCAAGCCTTTTTTGGGGGAGACTCCGAAAGGCAAATATGGTTTTTAAAAAAAAAAAGGTTTTTTTAAATGTGGGGGGAATAGATGTAACCGTGCAAAGAGCTTAAAAAAAATACATTCAGTGATACAGTAAGCATGAAAAAATTTGAAATAAAGCATTTATTAACTGCAATACAATCAGTTATGTATATCATTGAATGACTTTATGCCCAAAAAAAATTGTGGGGAGCACTAAAGAAAAATAAAAAACCGCATTTGGGCACCCACGTTATTAGAAAAATCAAAGAATCAGCATGGGAGCGGTAAAAAAAATTTTTTTGGGAAAGCACCAAGGGAATTAAATTGGCCCCCAAATTTTATGCCCTCGAAAAAGTAACAGCTCAAAAGGGAGGTAACTGGGGTAAAAAATGAGACAGAGAGAGGGTTAAAGATACCCATTTGGGGACCAGAAGACCACAAAGGGCTAAATTTCCCCACCATTTTTTATAATATATTGATTATTTTGCCTTTTAAAAAGTACACCATAAAGTTTTTTTTCCCTTTAAGAAAAACCAAAATGACTCCCATTTGCTTATAAAAATGTGAAAGACCCGTCGTGATTGGTTTTAAGTTGTTTTAAATATAGACTAAATACGATTTTGACTGTTTAACAAGAGAGATCGCCAAAAGCGTCGTCATCAGGCATCCTGTGACTTTGTTTTCATGCAGTTTTAATCTGCAATAAAGTTGTATTTTCACCGTTACCGGGATTTGGGTTCCTTCGGGCAAACCTCGATAGGTTTTTGCAAAAGGATATCCGCATTGTTTTTCAGACAGGGTTTTAAAGTCATCTGCGGTCCAGGACAGGGATAGTCAATGTCCAGTTCAACTAAAAGGTGGTTTAAAAACCCTTTTTCTGGGACTTTTTTAAACTGTGAGTCGAAGATTTAAGGGGCTGCTGTTTCCCGACAGGGTGTTAAGTCCAGTTTAACAAAATGATGGTTCAAATAATTCTGCCCTTTTGGGACTTTTTAATTTTTTGGGGCATGCAGGTTTTGGGGTATCTGTGGTACAAGACGGGGGGTGAATAGTCGTCTTTTTTCTGTCTCTTTTTGCCTAATTTTCGTAAATGTAGCACGTATCCTTTACTGTTTTTAGATGTTAATTCCCCTTTTCCCCCCCACTTGGGGGTAAGAATGAAGGTGTTGTTCCTTTTCCCAAGACTTTAATGGGCAGGGGATAATCTGTTATCGACTATCGGGTTCTCATGATAATTTTCCGATATCGACTACGAATCGATAATGATTTAACAAAATCGCTCATCACACTGCAAGCCTCCTTTGGCTTGGGCGCCGGCCCCACCATTGCGACGGAACCTTTTTTTAAAATGATTTTGGGAAATTTTATTCACTAGGGGGAAGTGTTTCTCCCCTGTTTTTCTTGATTGATTTTCCGGCCAACGCCCCCGGCCGGAATCCTCAGCACTCTTTGAGTTAATGTTTTTTTTTCCTTTTTAGGGCAACCTTCTGTTCCCATCCGGTCTTTGTTTTTTTTCCACCTATGCCTAAAAAATTTTCCTTCTTTGGTTCCCTATTTAAAGGGTTTATTAATTCCACTTTGCCTCTATAGGGCTTTTTGCCCGACTAGCATTTCCTTTCTGCTTCCTTTCTGTTATCGACCCCCGTTGGGTTTACCATTCTTCTCCCAGGGGTTTTTTACTGCTGCGCCCCCGTATTTCCTTTTCTTGGGCTCCGTTTTCCCCTTCACGCATTTTTGTACTGCTGCCCGTTCTATTTCTGCTTTGGGCCCCTGACCCCGCTTACTGTTTTTTTTTTTTGTCCTTGTCTGCTTGCACTTTGTATATAGTTGCTATCTTCCCGTTGGGGGGAGCCCAAATTTAAAGGGGTCGGGGTTTTTCCCAAAAGGGGGACAAGGCTGGGGGCCAGTGTTTTGGGGCCCCACGTTCTTGTCTTTGGGGTGTGTCCCCCGACCGGCCCTGACACATTACGGGATTTTTGTAAACTTAAATTAATATACTTTAACAGAAATACTTTAGGGGGAATTTTAGATTCGGTTTTTTCACCCTTTTCTGGCTAAAAAAACGACAAACAAAGTGTTAGGTCGGTGTTTGAAAATCGACACTTTTTAATGCACTAACATGAAAGGGGTGTTCTGGGGGGTTTCTAGGGAGACATGTAGAAGGAAGGCGCTTTAAAATGAATTGTCAAGTCTTTTTTTCAGTGTATAAGCCCTGAATTATAAAGATTTTTTGGCTTTTTAGATGAGTCCCAAAGTTTGATGCACCTCGCCTATTTTAGGGCCTTACGAAACTTAGGCGCATTATAATGCCCTAAAATTTATAAAGGCTATGATATGCTGGGAAAAAAAAAAAAGTCATTAGAATAGCATGTCAGTGAATAGAAACTATGGTACTGATCCTTTTCTTGGAGGACCACAGGTCTTGCTGTATGTAGAATAAAGGGTGAGAGCAGCAAAATTAAATTTCAAATTTAATGTAGTAAAAATTGTAAAATCTGAACAACAACATCAGTGGGTTATTTAATGTAAAACTAGTTTTAGATTCTGTTAAATTTAAATGCATTTTACAGGAGATGTTTTTTAATATTTTTGGGATATTATAAATTGTTATATTAATTTTATATGATAACATTTTTTACTACATTTAAATAATTTAATTTTATGTAGTTTGGTAATTATCATAAATGACTTTTTATTATTGTACTGTTTTAAGTTGAGAAATATTGGACATGTTTTCCCCTAACAGCTAATCCAGCTCCACTTCGACACTAAAATAGATCTGCCTTTCCGAGCAGTAATGCGTCTAGTTTTGCTGAACCACATTCATATATGTGTCTAATATTACGAGTGTGGTGCGACACACCCCAGAATGCCTCTAAAATGCCCCCTCATGTTAGCCGCATTAGAAAGTGTTGAGTTTTACAAACAATGCACCTAGCACATTCATTAGGCGCATTAGGCTTCGTAGACTGCTCCCTTAGGCGCATTTTACGCTAGAAAAGAGTGAAAAACCTGATCATACATGTCTTAGTCTCTGTGGATTCATAAATTCAAGCATTCCTTACTAGTGAGTCTGAATGTTAAAAATAAAATTTTATACAATTTTAAAACTTGAAAAGTTTTGAAAAGAGCGGACATGCTAAATATGTGTTGGACACTAAGCTGAACTGATGAACTTTTCAAATATGAGCAACTTGAATCAATCTAATACTTATGTACAATCAGACAGATGTTGGGGCCTCTGGGTCATTAGTGTGACTTGGAATATACTATATGTTTTGTATGTTTCACAGTTTTACACTATCTTATGGAATACAGTTGAAACACGAACATCGCTCCTTGTCAATGCTTGCTGGGAAAGAGTTTAGCTGCCTGTCAACTTATGCTCCGCACAGATAGGGAGGACAGAACAGTTACCTACATACAGTGACCATATAGTAGTAGAAACCAGTGTACACAGGCTCTACAGACATATAAGTTATTACTGTGCAGTGACATCTTGTGACTCACAGGTGACGTTTTTCTGACAAGTCGTTCACTGTTCCTTTAGTTCTGTATTCAGTCCACACCGCCATTATGACTTATCCCTGCCACCACTTGTCCCTGCAGATTTGGACACAAAAATCCTCATTCTTCCAACACCTCCCTCACTGTATCCCACTCCTGTACAAACTTCCCAGGGGTGGCAGAGTGGGTACATATACACATTAAAGGCCCAGTCTCATAGAGGGGAGGGGAGGAACAGAGGATTCACCTCCTGGAAATTGTGTTAAAGCTATGGCCTGTACCACTCAGAATCATAGTACCAGGTAGATAGACCCCCTTTACATAGGTTGGTTGGTCCTAGGTAGGTAGGTTGGTAGGCTCCATTTAGGTTGGTAGGCAGCAGTTAGGCCCCAGGTAGGAAGGCAAAAAAAAGGGCCCAGGTAGGTAGGCAGTACATAGGCCCCAGGTAAGTAGGCCACAGGTTGGTCGGTAGATTGGTCTTAGGTTTTTCAGATAGGTAGGCAGTAGTTAGACCACAGGTGGGTAAATAGGTCCTACAGGTACGTAGGTAAATTGTCCCTAGCTAGGCAGTAGTTAGGCCCCAGTTAGTTAGGCAGCCCCCAGGTAGGCAGTTTGAAGGTAGGCCTCAGGTAGCTAAGTAGGTTGTTGCTAGCCCCAGGTACCTAGGTAGGCAGTAGGTAGGCCAAAGGTAGGCTGTAGGTGGGCCTCAGGAAGCTAGGTAGGCTATAGCTGGGGTCCATATAGGTAGGTAGATGGGCTCCACAAGGGTAGGTAGCTAGATCGGCTATAGGTGGGCCCCACATAGACAGGTAGGTATACAGGTTATAGGGGGCCCACATAGGTAGGTGGGCATATAGTCTATAGGGGAACCCACATAGGTTTGTAAGTATCTAGGCTTTAGCGGGGCCCACATAGGCAGGTAGGTATATAGGCTTTAGGGGGACCACACAAGTTGGTGGGTATATAGGCTATGGGGGCCCAAATAGGTAGGTATGTATATAGGTTATAGGGAGGTCCACATAGGTCGGCTTCATTAGTGTAAAAAAAAGATAGAACTAACTCACTGTTGTCCACAATCCACCAACACGATGAGTGGCAGGCCACCTTCTGAGCCTAGTGCTGGTGGCGCGATGATCTGACGTCATTGTGCCACCCACATCACGACTGGTGCAGATGCCTGGTAGGCTTAAGGCCTAAGTCCTTAAGTTTACCAGGCAAATTTGCGGAGCAGATCGCAGGTGGTGCAAACCCCATAGCAGTCGCTTTACCTGCTACAGCGGTAGTTTCGTCCCTGCTTCAATGCCTGCTTTAAATGGCAGGCATTGGAACATGTATCATGAAGGAAAAATCTTTAATGTTTATCTATGTAAGGGAGGTAAAATATAGGTGCCGCTAAACGTAGTCATACAATACAGATTCAAAAAAGCAGCCATATTCATAGAGTGTCAATTAATTACATTAATGGTAAATGTTAAAGAACAAAGAATAGACTGAAGACGCTATTTGATGTTGGATTATGATCAGAAACTAGCAAAACTGGGATTCAGAGATTAAATAAAGATCCAAATGGAAGAAGCAGGAAGCAGTACATATTATCAAGTACATGACCTCAGCATAAGACCACTGAATGAGGTTAAAGGAGTAGATGAGCGAGAGAATATTAGTTGGGGCAATGTTGTTTCGAAGGGATATTGAAGTTGCTCATAAGAAACTAGAAAAGAACTGTAAGAAATGTCTGAGAGAAGGACTAGTTGGCTTAACAGGTGAATGACCTTGATGAAGCCAGATTAACTGTGATACACGTAGGGAACTCATTCTCTCTGGTGCACACAGACACATGACTTTGTATTTATATTTCGGCTTTTGGTGTGGACTTATCACTACATTACTTCTCATTGTTTTGTCTTTATGGACTTTGTATTTTTTACACAGTATTTCTGTTTCTGATATACATTGTATGGACCATGTGGAAAGTCACTTAAATGTACTACAGGTCGGTGACAGTTTTTTGTATCTGCTTAGGTAGTTTTGAATGCCTTTTTGACTTGTCTGCATTAATTTGATATGATACACTAATAAGTGCCCACTCCTCACTTACAATGTGTTTTTTTAATACAGATAGATAATTACACGGAGAAAGCCTAGACAAGATCCTCACAAGACCCGGATAAAACTGCCTGTGCTTCGGACCTCATCGGGTTTCAGGTCACTGCTGTGGGCCTGGAGCATCAACAATATCATCAGATGTATGAGCATCCGCTGGACGCACATACAGATGAAGGTTTCAGCGGAACAGAGAGCGAGCGCTCCCTGCTCCGCAGAATACTCCGGAGTATCAGGCACTGTGCCAGGAAGAAAACGGAGCCCAGTGGGAGCTTCAGAGAGCGGGAAAATGTGAGTACTGGAATTTGTTATTTTATATATGCCCTATTACCTGCCTGTATTCACTGGGGGCCATGTGATCTGATTATATATACAACCTCAATTCCCAAAAAGTTGGGACACTAAACAAATTGTGAATAAAAACTGAATGCAATGATGTGGAGGTGCCAACATCTAATATTTTATTTAGAATAGAACATAGATGACAGATCAAAAGTTTAATCTGAGTAAATGTAACATTTTAACCTTTTAAGGACCCTGGACGTATGAGTACATCCCAGGATCCATAAGGGGCTTTGCAGGGGGATCGTTCCGCAACCCCCACACAGCCGCCGGGTGTTAGCGGCTAATCCGCGCGAACAGTCAGCGGCGCCCGCCCGCGCTGTTTAACCCGTCAGACACAGCGGCAAAGATGGCCGCGGCGTCTGAATGAATGACGATCGGTGCCGTCAAGTTACACATATTTGGTATCGCCGCGTCCGAAAAAGTCCGATCTATAAAAATATAACATCATTTATCCCATACGCGGAACACCGTAGAAGAAAAAAAATTCCAAAACGGCAAAATTCCATTTTTTGGTCATTTTACGTCACTTAAAAAATGGAATAAAAGTGATAAAAAAAGTTGCATGCGTTCCAAACTGCTAGCGATAAAAAGTACACTTCGGCCCGCAAAAAATGCACCCTCATTGACATCCGTAGGTATTAGTACAAAAAAGTTATTGGTCGCACAAACTGGCGCTGTGGCGTAAATTTCAAAAATAGAAAAAGTTTGGTATTTTTTTACGGTACCAAAACATAACAAAAACCCTACGTTTGGTATTGTCGGATGCGTATCAACCTATAGACTACAGATAACACATTGTATTGACCGAAGATGGAACGCCATAAAAGCAAAACCCCCGCAAACATGGCGAACATACATTTTTTTCACAATTTGTCCCACTTGGAATTTTTTTGTTTGCGGTTTCCCAGTATATTCTATAGTATAGTGAATAACACCATTAGAAAGTACATCTTGTCCCTCAAAATAAAAGCCCTCATGTGTCTATGTAGGTGGAAAAATACAAAAAGTTATGGCTCTGGGAAGGCGAGGAGGGAAAAACGAACGTGTCAACAACAAAAAAACGCCGGGTCCTTAAGGGGTTAAAGGAAAAATATGTTGATTCCAAATTTCACAGTGTCTACAAATGCCAAAAAAGTTGGGACAAGTAGCAATAAGTGGCATGAAAAAGGACATTGAGCATATAACGAACAGCTGGAAGACCAATCAACACTAATTAGGTGAATTGTCAACATGATTGGGTATAAAAAGAGCTACTCAAAGTGTCAGTGTCGCTCTGAAGCCAAGATGTAAGAAGATCACTAATTCCATCATTGTTGCGCAGAAAGATAGTGCAGCATTACCAGGATGGTGTTACCCAGCGTAAAATAGCAAAGACTTTAAAGTTATCATCATCAACCATACATAACATCATCAAAAGATTCAGAGAATCTGGAACAATCGCTGTGCGTAAGGGTCAAGGCTGTAAAACTCTACTGGATGCTCGTGATCTCCGGGCCCTTAAACATCACTACACCTCAAACAGGAATGCCACTGTCAAGGAAATAACAGTATGGGCTCAGGAATACTTCCAGAAAGCATTGTCAGTGTACACAATCCACCGTGCCATGCGCCGTTGCCAGCTAAAACTCCACAGTGAAAAGAGGAAGCCATTTCTAAGCAAGTTCCACAAGCACAGCCGTTTGCATTGGGCCAGGGGTGATTTAAAATGGAGTGTGGCAAAATGGAAAACTGTTCTATGGTCAGATAAGTCACGATTTGAAGTTCTTTATGGAACAGTGGGACGCCATGTCATCTGGACCAGAGAGGACAAGGACAACCCAAGTTGTTATCAACGCTCCGTTCAGAACCCTGCATCACTGATGGTATGGGGTTGCATGAGTGCTTGTGGCATGGGCAGCTTACATGTCTGGAAAGGCTCCATTAATGCAGAGAGCTATGTTTAGGTTCTAAAACAACATATGCTCCCATCTAGACGTCATCTCTTTCAGGGAAGACCCTGCATTTTCAACAAGATAATGCCAGACCACATTCTGCAACAATCACAACATCATGGCTAAGTAGGAGAAGGATTCGGGTACTGAAATGGCCAGCCTGCAGTCCAGATCTTTCACCTATAGAGAACATTTGCCGCATCATAAAGAGGAAGGTGCGACAAAGAATGCCCAAGGTGATTGAACAGTTAGAGGCCTGTATTAGACATGAATGGGAGAGCATTCCTATTTCTAAACTTGAGAAACCGGTCTCCTCTGTCCCCAGACGTCTGTTGACTGTTGTAGGAAGAAGGGGGGATGCCACACATTGGTAAAAAACAGCATGTTCCCAACTTTTTTGGGACTTGTTGACGCCATGAAATTTTGAACCAACATATTTTTCACTTAAAATGATACATTCTCTCAGTTTAAACTTTTGATCTGTGATTTGTGTTCTATTCTGAATATAATATTAGATGTTGGCACCTCCACATCATTGCATTCAGTTTTAATTCACAATTTGTTTAGTGTCCCAACTTTTTGGGAATTGAGGTTGTACACTGGGGGACATATCTTATTATATGTATACTGGGGGCTATATTATCTAATTATATATACACTGGTGGCCATATTCTCTTATTATGTATATATATATATATATATATATATATATATATATATATATATATATATATATATATATATATATATATATATATATTACTGGGGGCCATATTATTTAATTATGTGTATACTGGTGGCCATATTATCTAATTATATGTATACTGGGGGCCATGTTACCTAATTATATGTATACTGGGGGCCATGTTACCTAATTATATGTATACTGGGGGCCATGTTACCTAATTATCAATTTACTGGGGGTCATGCTACCTAATTAGCTGTATACCGGGGGCCATATTACCTGATTAGCTATATACTGGGGGCCCTCTTACCTGCCTATCTATATATTGGTAGCTCTATTACCTGCCTGGCTGTATACAGTACTGGGGGCCATATTACCTGCCTGTCTATATACTGAGGGCCATATTACCTGCCCAGCTATATACTGGGGGTCATATTACCTGCCTAGCTATATATTGAGGGCCATATTACCTGCCTAGCTATATACTGGGTGCCATATTACCTGCCTATAAACCTACCTAATGGGGGCCTTTAAAGAACATCCCCATCCCATTTTATCATAGAAAAGCCAGTTGCTGTGGGGATGAGGCATCACCATGCTTTTCTGTATAAACCTCTATTAGGAAGTGAGTTATATAATCCCCCCAGTAGGTATGTAGATATATGTGTGCTGCAAAGTGAGGATTCTAAAATGTTTGTGTGGTAAATCCTGCAGAGACGAGTCGTATCCGGGAGGAGTCATGATGGCAGTCTGGGCCAGATGGAGAAGAGAAGGAAAAGTGAACTACTCCGATCAGAAAAGACGTCTCCTGTAAGTCACTAAATGTAACTTCAGTGTAATCAGTTATATTTCTGCAGAGCACATACATACAAGTATCTACCACTATATGGCCACTGTATGGCGTTAACATATGTCTTCAGAGCCTGTGTTCAACTTATAGTCACCTGTGGTGGCCGCGTTTGGCCATGGTCTGATAGTGTTAATTGATCCTTAAGCAGTAATAGTTTTGGGTCTTGGTATTGTAGGATTTTTTTTTTTTTTTTTTTTTTTAGTAAAAATCATACATATAGTGTATTTGCTCCATGTATAGGTGTATTATTTGGTGACTGTTGTTTATAAGGTATTACACTGTCATATATAGGTGAGCAATTTTGAAAAAGCAAATTTGTCTGGGCTGATTTTCATTGTATAGTGATGATGGACAGGATCTATGTGGAAAATGCATAAAATTAGTGACAGGAGCATACTCTTTTTCTCTGTAAAAATACATGCAGTTCACAATGTGCTGTGAAAAATGCTGTTTGAACGCAGCCCTACTGAGCAAAATTTAACACATAGGGCCCGGGCCCCAGATATTTTAGGACCCTAGCAACGCCCCTGATCCTCATGCTATCAGTGTATTATTACAACCATGGCTATAATATGCTGTATTTTCCTGCATGGCAGAGACCTGTGTTGTTTACCTGTGTATCCACGAACCTAATGGCTTCTACATTGCTTCTGTTCCAGGTATCACATTTGCATAATCTCATTTTTAGAAAATACTGAAGTAAGTATGGTAAGCAGTTTCATGTATTTTAGAATTTATGTAGCAATGACATATTCCAGAACTGTACACTGTAACCACTGAAGCTTAAAATCTAAATTCCAGATTAACCTATCATTATGTTTTGGAATGTGGGAGTAAACAGAGAATCTAGTGGTACCCCATGCATCCACAAAGAGAACATACAGACTCCATGTAGATGTTGTCTTTAGTCTGATTCAAAAATGACTATGTAAACATCTGAGCCATCATGCTTCCCAGTTTCATATGTTCCACTTGGATATAAGTGAGTTATTACAATATTAAAATTGATTGGTTACTTATTGCTAGGAAAAATCAAAATTGTTACAAGTCTTCTCTATGTGTCCCTTTGTTTGCTTCCTTTATGAGGAACTCTATCATTGTAGAAGTAGGACTTTTTTTGGCTCCCCTAGAAGAAGTGATTCTGTTGGCTAACACCTATACAGAACGTTTGCGTTTCCACTTTCAATTGTGGTATAAACAGTCCATACAGCAATGTGAAAATGGCATCCAAAAACCAAAGGCATTTTCACATCGCTGAACCGTGCCACATTGCGCAAAAAAAACTTAGTCGTATTTCCGGCAGCACAGTACATGGGTTGCATGGGAATCCGACAGTGGTCTGGCGGAATATACTACATGTTCTACATTCCGCCAGCTGGCCACTGGTTTAGGTTTCCCTCAGTAAAAAAATCAGTGTTGTGTAGACTGTGTAGGGATTTTCGGCAGATTGTAGATACTGAATCCATTGAAAATCCTACCCAAAACCTTTGCTGTTTAGTCATAGCCTTGAGTGTACTCAGATATTTGTGACTCATCCCATAAAATATAGACCTTTGTGATAAGCAAAACACAGACAAGCTCTATAAAGAACACTGGATAAAGTTCACCAAGACTTAGTGTAGACATTGCACTGCAATAGCTTTATTATTAACAGTTTTCTATTGAAATATTTCCTGGATATTGGGCAGCCTGAACTTATATTAGGATACACATCTTTTCTAGTAACTGCAGGTCTCTTTGTTAGATGCAAAACTCCACTTTTATTATCAGTATACATTTCAGATAGGTGTTCTTTTTCAATTTTGCCCATTCCAGCTTTGTTGATATAGCCACCTTGCAGTTAAATTAGAATCCAGCAATTTTGTAGTCAGCACAGGTTGATAGGTGCCAAAAATACCTTTTATTATCCGAATACATTACAGATACGTGTTTTTTTCACTTTTGCGCACTACAGCTTTGTTCATTGAGGCACCTTGCACTTAAATGTGAATACAGCAATTTTGTAGTCACCACAGGTGAATTGAAAGGTGCCAAAAATACCTTTTATTATCCGAATACATTACAGATACGTGTTTTTTCACTTTTGCGCACTACAGCTTTGTTCATTGAGGCACCTTGCACTTAAATGTGAATCCAGCAATTGTGTAGTTACCACAGGTGAATTGATAGGTGCCAAAAAATACCTTTTATTATCTGAATACATTACAGATACGTGTTTTTTCACTTTGGCGCACTACAGCTTTGTTCATTGAGGCACCTTGCACTTAAATGTGAATACAGCAGAAATTTTGTAGTCACCAACAGGTGAATTGAAAGGTGCCAAAAAATACCTTTTATTATCCGAATACATTACAGATACGTGTTTTTTTCACTTTGGCGCACTACAGCTTTGTTCATTGAGGCACCTTGCACTTAAATGTGAATACAGCAATTTTGTAGTCACCACAGGTGAATTGATAGGTGCCAAAAAAATACCTTTTATTATCCGAATACATTACAGATACGTGTTTTTTCACTTTGGCGCACTACAGCTTTGTTCATTGAGGCACCTTGCACTTAAATGTGAATACAGCAATTTTGTAGTCACCACAGGTGAATTGATAGGTGCCAAAAAATACCTTTTATTATCCGAATACATTACAGATACGTGTTTTTTTCACTTTTGCGCACTACAGCTTTGTTCATTGAGGCACTTGCACTTAAATGTGAATCACACAATTGTGTAGTTACCACAGGTGAATTGAAAGGTGCCAAAAAATACCTTTTATTATCTGAATACATTACAGATACGTGTTTTTTCACTTTGGCGCACTACAGCTTTGTTCATTGAGGCACCTTGCACTTAAATGTGAATACAGAAATTTTGTAGTCACCACAGGTGAATTGATAGGTGCCAAAAATACCTTTTATTATCCGAATACATTACAGATACGTGTTTTTTCACTTTGGCGCACTACAGCTTTGTTCATTGAGGCACCTTGCACTTAAATGTGAATACAGCAATTTTGTAGTCACCACAGGTGAATTGATAGGTGCCAAAAAATACCTTTTATTATCCGAATACATTACAGATACGTGTTTTTTCACTTTGGCGCACTACAGCTTTGTTCATTGAGGCACCTTGCACTTAAATGTGAATACAGAAATTTAGTAGTCACCACAGGTGAATTGAAAGGTGCCAAAAAATATCTCTTATTATCCGAATACATTACAGATACGTGTTTTTTCACTTTGGCGCACTACAGCTTTGTTCATTGAGACACCTTGCACTTAAATGTGAATACAACAATTTTGTATTCACCACAGGTGAATTGATAGGTGCCAAAAATACCTTTTATTATCCGAATACATTACAGATACGTGTTTTTTCACTTTGGCGCACTACAGCTTTGTTTATTGAGGCACCTTGCACTTAAATGTGAATACAGCAATTTTGTAGTCACCACAGGTGAATTGATAGGTGCCAAAAAATACCTTTTATTATCCGAATACATTACAGATACGTGTTTTTTTCACTTTGGAGCACTACAGCTTTGTTCATTGAGGCACCTTGCACTTAAATGTGAATACAGCAAATTTGTAGTCACCACAGGTGAATTGAAAGGTGCCGAAAAATACCTTTTATTATCCGAATACATTACAGATACCTGTTTTTTCACTTTGGCGCACTACAGCTTTGTTCATTGAGGCACCTTGCACTTAAATGTGAATACAGCAATTTTGTAGTCACCACAGGTGAATTGATAGGTGCCAAAAAATACCTTTTATTATCCGAATACATTACAGATACGTGTTTTTTGCACTTTTGCCCAGTCCAGATTGTTGTTGAGAGCCACCTTGCAGTTAAATTTGAATCCAACAAATTGTGTAGTTACCAAGGTGAATTGATAGGTGCCAAAAAATACCTTTTATTATCCGAATACATTACAGATACGTGTTTTTTGCACTTTTGTGCACTACAGCTTTGTTCATTGATGCACCTTGCACTTAGATGAATCCAGCATTTGTGTAGTTACCACAGGTGAATTGATAGGTGCCAAAAAATACCTTTTATTATCCGAATACATTACAGATACGTGTTTTTTGCACTTTTGCCCAGTCCAGATATGTTGATAGAGCCACCTTGCAGTTAAATTTGAATCCAGCAATTGTGTAGTTGCCACAGGTGAATTAATAGGTGCCAAAAAATACCTTTTATTATCCGAATACATTAACGATACATGTTTTTTCACTTTGGCGCACTACAGCTTTGTTCATTGAGGCACCTTGCACATAAATGTGAATACCGCAATTTTGTAGTCACCACAGTTGAATTGGAAGGTGCCAAAAAATACCTTTTATTATCCGAATACATTACAGATACGTGTTTTTTCACTTTGGCGCACTACAGCTTTGTTCATTGAGGCACCTTGCACTTAAATGTGAATACAGCAATTTTGTAGTCACCACAGGTGAATTGATAGGTGCCAAAAAATACCTTTTATTTGCCGAATACATTACAGATACGTGTTTTTTGCACTTTTGCCCAGCCCAGATTTGTTGATAGAGCCCCCTTTGCAAAAAAAATTTTAAATCCACGAATTGTGTTTCCCAAAGGTAAATTGGGATAGGTCCCAAAAAAAAATTTTTATTATCCGAATACATTACAGAAAGTTTTTTTTTTGCACTTTTCCCCCATTTCCAGTTTTTTTTGATGGGCCCAAAATTTGGGAATAAATTTGAATCCAGCAATTGTGAAAGTTACCAAAGGGGGAATTTGATGGGTTTTCCCCCAAAAAATTTCCTTTTTATTATCTGAAAACTTTACAGATCGTGTTTTTTCCTTTTTGGGCGCTTTTCAACCACTTTGTTCATTGAGGGCACCCTTTCCCTTAAATTTAAATACAGAAATTTTTTGTAGTCACCACAGGGAATTATAGGTCCCAAAAAAATCCCTTTTATTATCCGAATACATTACAGATAAGGGGTTTTTTTTGCACTTTTGCCCAGTCCAGTTTTGGTTGATAGAGCCACCTTAAAATTTTAAAATTTGAATCCAGCGATTGTTTTTAGTTACCCCAGGTAAATTTGATGGGTTTCCAAAAAATACCTTTTTTACCCGGGAAATATTTTACAAAATACGTTTTTTTTTTTCACTTTGGGCACAACAGCTTTGTTCATTGGGGGGGGCCCCTTTTGCACTTAAATGTGAAAACAGAAATTTTTGTAGTAAACCACAGGTGAATTAAAAGGGTCCCAAAAAAAAAAATTTTTATTACCCCAAATTTCATTTCAGGTGTTTTTTTCCCTTTTGGGACGCGGGCCCGTTTTGTAGATAGATTTACTTTGCGGTTAAATAGAATACAGAAAATTTTGTAGTCACCACAGGTAATTGTTAGGTGCCAAAAATCCCTTTTTATTTTTGAATATTTTTCAGATACGTTTTTTTTCTTTTGGGTGCGGGCCCACTTTGTTGATAGATCTATTTTTTGCAGTTAAATTTAAAATGCAGAAATTTTTTGTAGTCCCCACAGGGTGAATTGAAAGGTCCCAAAAATATTTTTTAAATTTATCCGTATCTTTTCGGGAACAGGTTTTTTTTTCACTTTTGGTCGTAAAGCTTTGTTGATATTTCTACTTTCCCATTAAAAATTTTAAATCCAGCAATTTTGTTTTGATTTGAGGGATTTGATAATAGCTGTGTTTTTGCCAATCTTTTAATAAAAGATTTTTCCCAAAAAATCTTCCATAACCTTTCTCAAATTTTTTTTAATTTCTGAACTTTGGACCCAAAAAATTCAGGTGGAAAGCGACCCAAAGAGGGGGGTGGGGCCCTGGAGGTTGAGGTAGAGAGAAGGGGGCTCCTTCCAGTGGGGGCGAACAAAAACGCACGCCAGCGGTTTTGTCAGTTAGGACCATCGGGGCCTTTGCCCATCGCTGGGTCAGACCCCCGGGGAAAATTCTCAGAACGAACAGGCGTCGCCAATTTTGGCCTTTCCCCAGTTTTAATGCAACCTGCATCCACAGTCTTACCTCCTCGTCCTCCCCCAGTCAGGCCAAAAATTGTAAAACCCCCAAACCCCCGGGGGGGGCATCATCAGCACCCTTTCCAAACCCATGAAGCACCCCAAAATTGTCAACTCGTGTACCCCCCACGTGGATCCCCCATTTTTTAAAGGACCTCTTTGTGAAAAATGTGGTTGGGGGCCCAAAGGGAGGGTTAAAAAGGGATCAAGGGCCAAAGGGATGTTTTTTCCTCTGCTCGGGACCCCCAGTTACTGTTTTGCCATCAGAGGGGGGGAAAAGGGAAAAGCCGGTCAATCGGAAAAAAATCCCGGGCGGTTGCAACGCCAGGGCAGCCCCCTTTTGCTTGTAGCCCGCAGCCCCTGGATGCAGATTCAGGACGATGAAGGGCACCCGTGTTGATGATGAAGATGACGACATTGCGGATTTCCCGCTGGGCTTTTCAGCAGAATTTGCTTGCGGGGCGCTTTATCCTGGCGAGGAGGGGAAGGGCGATGGGGGAGTTCCCGTTTTGGGTTCCGGGATCAAAAGGGGGAGGGGGGTCGCAGAAGGCCCCTGATTTTGGAATTTCCCCCCCCACGGTCAGCGCAAACACCCCCTCCTCCTTTTCGCCGTCAAAAGGTCCAGGAACCCCCCAAGCCCGGGCCTTCTTTAGCAAGCCCTGATTTACCCGCGATTCAAACCCCCCCCTTTTCCCTAAACGTTTTAAAAGAGGGGAAGAAACCTTTTGGTGGTTAACCACCCCCAAAAATTTCTAGTCACATGCAAGGCCCAATGATTTAGTTTGGGAAAAGGGGCAACCACTTGGCCCAAAAAAAAGGGCCGGGCCGGGGCCGGGGTCTTTCCCAAACATGTTTTACACCCTCTGTCCCCTGCCTCCTCCAACCCCCTTTCCCCCGCCCCCCAAGCGTTTCCTCACGGGCCCATTCTCTCAAAAGTTTATTATCAGGGATTCCCGCCCGCTTCAGCCTCCACCGTCCCCCCAGTACCCCAGCCCACCCAAAACCCCTCCTACCCCTTTCCTCCCGCCGTTTTTATGACCGAAAGCCGTACAGCGGCAGTCTCGCAGCCGCCTTTTTGGTTTTTCCAAAGGGTTTTCACTTTAAACCCAAAAAACCCTCCCAAAGCCAAAAGCTGAATGTCGGCTTTGCCAGGTTTTTTCCCCTTGGAAATGTTGCCTTTCCCTTTGGGGTGGACACAGATGGGTTCCCCCACATCAGGGCCCTTGCCTGCCCCAAATCCCAGATGCTGAGGGCATTTTCTTTGCCAAAAAAAGCCGTCCCCCCCTGGCCACATTTTTCATCAAAAATTTAAAGGCGCGTTGTCTGCATTTTGGGGCCCGGGAAAAGTCCATCTGACACGCCCATGGACTAGTAACCCGGGCCCGGGGGGCCCGCTATATCTCTGGCAGCTAAAAGGGTGAGCTGGGTGGATGTCTCGGGGGGTGGGTGGCTTCAGGCCGGGCACCTCTTCAAAAGCGGGGAGGGTTGCGGGTTTTTCCCCAAGGCCCTTTGGGTGGCTTTCACGTGCCCAGAGAACCAGGCCGTGTTGAAATTAATCTGCGGGGAGACCGTCCACACACGGTCAGGAGCTGGGGAAATCTCTCCGCAACAACCGAGCGCGGCTGGGTGCCTAACCTTGTGCCGGGCAAGGTGGTGGTGATAAGGGTCGAAATCCCTGGCCCCCCTTAAGATCGGGGGCTGGAGCACATCCCTTTCCGGCACATGTCAGAACCTTGTGTCCAGAAATTTTTTAAAGAGCTACCCCCGGGTTGGACGCCTGCTGAGGAAGGCTCGAAAATCTAATATCACACTTCCGCCATTCGCACCCCGCCTCGTCTCCGGCTGCGTTGCAGGTTTTTCCCTCGGGCCTCCCGTTCAACCCCCCCTTTCTATTGTTGACTGGAACACGCGGGGAAATTTCCCCCCTACTGCTCCACGATTGTGGCAACAGCGCAATGCCCTTAGCAGTACGAAGTGACAATGGCCCGACAAGCAGCGTTTTCGGACCTGGGGTGTTGAACCCCCGAGAGGGGGGCAGGTGAAAGAGCTCTGACCATCCTTCCGTTTTTGAAAAGCCACCAAAATGGGCAGTGCGGACAATGCCCTTGTCGCATGGGATTGTGGGGATCTTAGTTCTGGGAAAGATGTTGGGGCATCTGAAACAACAGGTCCGCCGCGACGGAGGAGGGAGACGGACACAGTGCGGACACGGGCCTTTCTCTCCGTCAAATCCACAAAAGGGCCCGACAGTTTCACAATTTCATCGGCTTCATTAGGCTGGTTCGGGGTCCAACTAGTGCAAGGGGGGGCGCATCGTTTAGGGTGCATCATCTCAGGCAGTCAGGGCTGTGTGAAACTGTCGGAGGAAGAAGAGGAGGAGGGGGAGGAGGAAGAAGGAGGTTTCCTAGACACCCACGTTCCGAGTCCCGCCTTGGAAAGAGGTTGGCGGAATTTAGGCGAAGGAGGAAGATGAGGAAAAATCAGTTTGTAGTGCCCCCCGCCAGAGGTTGGGAAATCAAGCTCCATCTTAATGAGTGCTTTGGTGCTCCCTTTCCTCCAAAAGACCGCATTAAGGGCCATCAAAATGAACAACAGTACTGGGTGGCCACCTCTGGATCCCCCGGGAAAAACAAAACTCAGCACTAGGTTTAGCGATTTCGTTGGCTATCGCATGGGCGATGTCGATAGTCGGCCCCCCATCGATAAATTTTTCATGGAGCAGTCGTTTTGAGCGATGACCATTAAAGTCTATGGGAGACAACAAAACCTTCATTTTACACCCCAAAAAGGGGGGGAGAAACTGGAATTAACAGCCCCAATTTAAATGGATACCTGCTACATTTAGGCACAATACTTAGGGTATAAAAGCCCGGAAAAAAAGTCACACACCATTCATTCCCGTTTGTACCAGCATGACCTTAAACCTGCATCACCACAAATTAAAAGTGCCAGAAGGCAGTATTTTTGAACCCATTTTACTTGAACTGGACATTGAATATCCCTGTCCTGGAACGCAACACGAGCCCCAAAACCTCATTTAACCACACATTTAAAAATGTCAGAAAAAGGGTCTTTCAACCCTTTTTGTTTCACTGGACTTGATATCCCTGTCCTGGGCCCCAAACAGAACCCCAAACC
>JAODAL010020307.1:0-69777 GCA_025379985.1 Phyllomedusa bahiana | reverse complement strand
TGAATGACTTTTGTCCTTGAGTTGATAAAGGTCTCTGCTGTTGTCAGTACAATTTGGTTGAATACCACTAGAACAGAAGTTAAAGCTGCTGGCTTTCAGTGTGTAAACTAAGAGATATAATAGATATAATAGGTGCTTGCTGCAGCTTGTGGAGCCTCAAGGCTGCAGACATAAGCATGCAGGAGGCTACAGAGCTGTTATATCCAGACAACCCTCTGCATCCCCTGCTTCAAACAAAATGATGTAGTCACAGTTCTTCAGTGAGGGGAGACACGCCTCGTGGGAGGGGAGACACGAGAGGAAGAACACGCCCCTGGATTTCAAACTCAATCTGAGAAAATTAGCAGAACAGCACGAGCAGCTCAAACGATAAATCCCCTTTAAGTTGCATTTACCTGGTCACATTTACCCTATTCCAGTGAATAATGAAAATCTGCTATAAAAAAAAATAAAAAAATAAAAAAGGGTGAAAGTTTGAAATTTCACCTCCACTTTGTTAACCCTTTAGGTAGGTCACAGAAATTAAAGCAAACCTCCTAAACACTTGTAAATAGCTTAAGGGGTCTAATTTCTTAGATGAAGCCGTTTATGGGGGTATGCAGGCTCCTCAAAGTCACGTCAGAATTGGACTGGTCCCTAAAAAAACATTTTCTTGAAAATATGAGAAATGACTACTAAATTTCTAAGCCCCCTAGTGTCGTAATAAAAAGACATTTAAAAAATGATGCCAACCTACAGTGGAGATGCCAGTTATAAACTATTTTGTGGTGAATTATCTGTCTTGCACACAGAAATTTTAGAACTTTCAAAATGACACCCAAATGTTCACGAAATTTTGATATTTTTTTTACAAACATTGTATGGACCAAAATTTCTTACTACCTTAAAGCACATTGTGTCACGAGAAAACAATTTCTGAATCACGTGGATAGGTAAAAGTGTCAAAAAGTTATTCTCACAAAGTGAAAGTCAGATTTAAAAAAATAGGGCTGTGTCAGGAAGGCGTCTTCTAGTCTGAAAAATACGGTAATGCTACTAATTTTTACACCAAGCGTGGCCACAGCGTGGACAGCATCTGACAAGCTCTGTAACAAATAGTGATTGGTCAGTCAGTTTTCATACACTGTTCTGACTGGTCCCATGCCAGATAGCGGTGATAAGCTGCCATCATTGTGATGTTACCTACTCCTCAGAGGTTTCTACATACTTTTGTGTGTAAATGTATACGTTATGCTCTAACCAGCTGCTTGAGATATATAAATGGTAGACATCACTTGCATTTTAGTACACCGTCTTATGGCTGCATTATACACCGCCGATCCACTTCAAAGAACCTTCCAAGACTTTCCTGCCTCTACCTCTACCCAAATTACAAACTTGTTTCTGCCTTTACTGATCCGTGTATGGCTATGTTCACACGGCTTATTTGCGGAGCGTAATTACGCCCTGCAATTACGCCGTGTGGACGGGGAGGAAGCGGGGGGCTGGCACCTCGCCGGCCCATAGACATTCATTGCCAGCAGTGCGTATACGCCGCTGGTAATTCACATGTCACTTATCTCCCCCCGCGGTGTATTCGCCGAGCAGGGAGAGGAGACGTAATCCATAGTACTCTATGAGAACTGTAAATTACCATAATGACAGGGACGTTTTCAGCCCGTATTTTGCGCACTCAAGCGCGTAATTACGGACTGAAATACGTTCACTTTTAAGCCGTGTGAACATAGCCTAAATTTTTCACGTAGACATATTCTGCACGACAACCTTATTAAATAGACGTAAATGAGCTGAACTATGAAACAGGCCAGTCAAACCACCTAATATTCAAGCTGCGATATGAAGCTTTTGCTCAATATGGATGGATCAACATCAAGAAAAAATTATTTTCACAGAAACATTAGCAGACTTTTTTTTAATAAGATGTTATCAAAATTACATGCCATATAAAAGAACATGGCTTACAGCTGGAGAAAGCATCAAAAATATCTCCAATATACAACTGTATCAGGGTTAGGAGGTCAGGGCTGATGTAATTACATACTATTTCCAAGTATTTTTAATATTTACAGCTTGGAAAAGCAAGGCAATGTAGCAAGTGCTTTAATATATATATAAAACAAAAAAAGTAGAGACCTTAATCCCTTAGATTCATTATTAATACAAATATTTGTACATCTTTACATATAACATAATAATAGCTCTAAGGTACATTGTGCACTTATGCTTTAAATTCACATTATTCATCGTAATGAAGGGACATTAAAAATTTATCCACGTCCATTCCAGCTGGGAAACTGTCCATGCTCTTCTTCCGATGTTTCTATAAGAGAGGCGAGAAAAGTGAATTGGTTAAAGCTCAGAAGTAGTGAATACATATTATGCAAACCCTTATGTTATGTTCACACAGCGTTCTCGGATGCTTATTTTGAGGCGTATTGTGTGCCTTGTACGCCCCTAAATAAGTGTAGACAACTTCCCCATAGACTGCCATCTAAAATCAGGATCGTTGTTCAGACACCGCCGATTTTACACGAATATTTTTGGTCACCATATGTGCCACCAATACTTAAGAATAGAGGCAGAGAAATCCACCTCGGGCAGTACGCGTTGTTACCAGCGTGGAAATGTGTCCACACCATTATTACTCCGTGTGAACGTCCCCATAGCCTCCCTAATGCTTCTGGAAATTAGATCGCTGCAGAAATGGAGATACTTTCACACAGAGCTGTCAAGCTTTTCTCCCTTTTTTTTACCCCATTTTCATCTGAGAGAACGTGTTACATTTTGCAGCTGTACATCAACTGATAACAGGAAGCTCAATAAGTTCTGTGTTGAGCCCCTGAGATCTGGTGACCAAGGGGAAGTGGCTTTTTCAGGGCAGCCTTTGAAACAACATCCCATTGGTCTTGCCTCTCCAGGCTTTCAATATGAGCAAGGAAACAGGTGACATGCATTGAGGTTTGAAGTGAGGAAGATGACCAATCACAACTAAGGATCCTGGGACTTGTAGTTTTAAAGAGCAAAGTGAAATAGTTTTCAAACCGGAAATACTGCCGCTCCGCTGCAGAGCAGGGAGACCACATACAAGACATGGAAAGCACAACACAAAAAAGGAAGATAAAGCAATTTCAGAACTTTGTTTTTGTTTGCTGGACAACCCCTTAAAACATCAGAAACGGCATTGCACAGATTTTGGGGTTTTTTGAATCCAATGTAAAACAAAAGAATAAACTTTTTCCTTAGAGGGGAAATTTCCAAAACCTTTAGGTAAACATCCCCTTAACACTCTAACCAATAAAATTTGGAAACCCTTTCCCCATAAAATTTTTTAAAAAGGCCAAAGCTTTAAAAGCCCTCTTCCCCTTTTTAGAAAAGGGCGGGGAGGGGAAATGTGACATGAAAAGTTCTATTTGGGGACACACCTGTACCCACTAAATCAACGTTGGCATCATTATACAACCCCGTATCTAAAAAACAAAGTTTTGGGGCTTTGGGAAATCAGTTGAACTGAAACCAAACTTAAAATTTGGGTTTTTAAAAATTAAATTTAATAAAAAAAAAAGTTTGGTGCAAACTTGCAGGGGAAATGCAGAATTTATTTGTTCAAAATGGTTTTCCCTTTAAAATAAAATTTTATATAATATATTAAAACATACACACACAAACAAAAAACACGTGGTGTGTGTTTTAAAAAAAAAATAAAGCAAAAAAAGCATAAATTTTTACGACATTTTTTTTTCCAACAGTTAAAACCCAGATGGTTTCCCCTTTTCCCCCCACTTATTTTTTTAAAAAAAACCAAAAAAAATTTGTGCATGTTTTTCTCATTTTTTATAAATTTAAAAAAACAAAAAAAAAAACCTTCCCTTTTTTAGGTCAAAAGGAACCCCAAAAAATTTTTTAAAAAAATTTTTTCCCCAAAAAATCCCAAAAATAAAAATTTTAATAATGTAGGAGGGGGGGGGAAAATGGGGGGGAGGGAGAGGGAGAAAAAGGGGTTTTAAAAAACCCCCTTGAACCCTGGGAGGGGGGGAACCCCCCCAAAAACCTTATATGGAGGGGGGTCTCTGCCCAGCCCCATAAAGGGGCTTGGGAAAACCGGCGGGTTTTCCCCCTTTTCCCACCTCCCCGTCGGGCTGGGAAAAGTCAAAACAAGGGGGGTCCCCCCCCTTAAAAAGAAACCCCTTTAACCCCCCCGGGCTTTGGCCCCCGTCATCTCCAACCATTTTGACCTCAGGAGAGGCCGGGTACAGCGAGGAAAGGAGAAAGACCCTTCCCTTAAAAATTTTATTGCGGAATTACCCCCCGTACGGGGCTGGGGGGCGGGCGCTCAAAGGGCCAAAAACCAAAACCGGGGAAACAGTGGGGACAGGTCGCCCACAGCGGGGAGGAGCCTTGGCCCATTCCGGGTCACCGATTTTCTTGACAGGGGGGGTCGGCCCCCCCCCCGGGGTGGGCTAAAGGTAGCGAAAAGGGCCCCCCAAAGGGCATGGGGGGCCCACAAGAAAACCCTTCTTGTGGCAATGGACGCAGGCAATAAGTCCCAAAACCTTTTTGGGTGTGGGAAGTTTTTTTAAAACCCCCTTGTTTTTGGGAAAGGGACATGGGGCTGCAGGGTGCGTGGGGCAGGGATAAAATGGCCCAAAAAAGGGCAAACTTACCACCCCAAGGTGCGGGGGTGTCCTCGGGGGAATCAGCGAAAAACCCCAGGGACCCCGGGAAAATGGTGTTTAGGCTCCCCCCCCCAAAAAACCGGCCCCGGTTGTGGAGGTCCGGCCACCCCGGGGGGGGCCGGGGGCCCCCTTTTTGGGGGGGGGGCCCGCCCGGGGGGGTTGGCACAGGGCCGGGAAAGGGGCCCCTCCAAGTGGGGCCTAAAGCCTGGGGGAAGGGGGGCCCAAAAAATTTGAACACGCGGCCGGCCCAGGCCATCGGAAGGGCCGGAATGAGAAGGGAGGAAACCCGCACCCCCGGGGACCCCCAATCCCAAGCAAACAACGGGGCCACCACAGCGGTAAAAAATTTGGGGTTACTGCACTTTCCCCAAAAATGCCGCCGCAGCAACCCAAACCCCTGCCCCCCTCCCCAACCCCCCGCAATATAAGGGGGGGAAAATGTCCCCCCCCCTCTAAAAACGCCAGCACCCCGGGGGAAAAAAGGGGCGCTGGGCCCAAAGGGCCTTAAAAAAAACGGGCCCACTGACGAAAGTGGGTTTAACAACCCCGTCCCAACCCCGGCTAAGCGGGGTTGAAACGCCCCTTCCCCGCCGGGAAGTCCCCCCCCAAAAACCGGGAAAAAGGGGCAACGCTGGGGGGCCGCAAAGGGATTCCGTAGCCACCCAACCGCTAAAAGGAAAAAAAAAACCCGCCCAAAACCCCCAAAACGGGGAGGTCGTTGTACTCCCCCCAAACCGACTTCTTTTGGGGGCGCGGCAGGCCCCCCCTTTTGGGACCATGCACCCAGAGAGTGAGGCGCCCGGGAAACCATTTAAAAAGGGCCCCAAGGGCCGGGGAGGTTTGGGACGGGTGGCGGGAAAAAGGGCCCCCAAACCTAAAGAAATGACTGGGTTCCCCGACGCCCCCCAAAGGGGGGCGCGTCCCGGTACCACCAAGTGTTGAAAGGGCCTCCCCATAGGGGAGAAGGGAAGGGGGTTTGATACCCCTTTCCCAAAAGGGGGAGGCCGAAATGCTCAAACCCTTTTTTTCAGCGTCTGCCTCCCAAAAAAAAGGGGCAAATAGGGTGAAACTAACAGCAAGGCTTTAGCGGGGGGGATATAGCCACCGGGGGGGGGGCCCCAAAGGTTTGGCCGGGCCCAGTAAACCAATCCTAAAGGGAAAGGGGTATACCCAAAGGGGCTGTGTCCCCCGGGTAAATTTTTGGCGAGGGCATTTTTTACTTTTTGCCCAAATCAAAAAGTTTACATGAATTTCCCCCTAGTATTTGGGACAAAACCCCCAAAAATCGTGACTTTGGGGCAAGCATTTTTGGGTATCCTTTCCAAAAAGCTTTTTAATAGTTTTGGGAGGGAAATTTTTCCCACTCCCCCGGAAAAGAAAAAGGGGTAAAATTGGCAAAGTTTGGGAGGTCGCCTTGCTTGCACCTGCCTTTTCAGCTTTGCCCATAAATTCTCAATAGGATTGTGATCAGGGCTTTGTGATGACCACTCCAACACATCGATTTGGTTATCCTTAAGCCACTTTGTAACCAGTTTGGCAGTATGCTTCGGGTCATTGTCCATTTGGAAGATCCATTTCTGCCCAAGCTTTAACTTCCTGGCTGATGTCTTGAGATGTTGCTTCAGTATTGCCACATAATCTTCTTTCCTCATGATGTCATATATTTTGTGAAATGGACCGGTCCCTCCTGCAGTACAAGCCCACAACATGATGTTGTCACCCCCGTGTTTCACAATTGGGATGCTGTTCTTAGACTTCCATGCTTCTCCCTTTGTCCTCCAAATGTAACAATGGTCATTATGGCCAAACAGTTCAATTTTAATTTAATCAGACCACAGGACGGTCCAAAAACTTAGGTCTTTGTTCCTGTGTGCATTTGGTTTTATATGTTTTTTTGGGAGTAATGGCTTCTTCCTGGCAGAGTGGCCTTTCAACCCATGTTGATACAGAACTCGTTTCACTGTGGATAATGACACAAACTTACAAGCTTCTGCCAGCATCTTCACAAGGTCTTTCTTTTGTTCTTGGGTTTATATGCACATGTCAGACCAAAGCATGTTCATCTCTGAGAGACAGAACCCATCTCCTTCTCGAGTGGTATGATGGCTGGACATTCCCATCTTGTTTGTACTTGCGTGCGTTTGTACAGATGAAAGAGGCACCTTCAGGTATCTGGAAATTGCACTCAAGGACGATCCTGACTTGTGCAAGTCCAAAATTCTTTTCCTGATATCTTGGCTGATTTCTTTTGACTTTCCCATGATGTTACACACAGAAGCAGTGTGTTTCTGGTATGGATTAAAAAAAAACATTAAAGGGTGCTTTCACACAGTGCATTTTTGACACGTTTTTTATGCAGCAATGTACAGCATTAATTGCTTTGCCTTCCTGCACAAAAGAAACGGGTCAAAAATGCACCATGTGAAAGCACCCAAAAGGTGTGTGTCTAATTAACTCAGATGTTGCCAATAAACCTTCCAAGAAGCTTCCAGAAGTTTCCAAAGACATGACATCATCATAAGGGCTATCCCAAATGTTTTAAAGGCACAGTAACCCTAGTATATATAACCTTTTGACTTTGTAGAAAGTAATAAAAATGACTTAAAAAATTTTCTCACTACTTTGCATATGTAAATAATTTTAGTAATCCTAACTGACCTAAAACAGGTAAGGTTTATTCTGATTTCATATCAAATAGTGAGAAAAACATGCAGATGTATTTTTCTATATAGTGTATGTAAACTTTTGGTTTCAACTGTATAATTATTATGCATGAGCCATTTATAAAGTAGAGCAGGGGTTGGAGTCTAAAAACGTACTTAATGTACTGCGATTTCATATTTTATGATCTCTTATTGTCTACACTGCTGTATTCGCCTTTCAATAAAGTTTCTTTGAATCAGAAACATAAGGAGTCAAAAGTCTGATGTAGTTTACTTTTGTAACACAATTAGTGAAACTAAAATTTCTGATACGATCTCATCAATTTCTGCTTATGTTTTCCATCTGTATAAAGTGCCTTTCAAACCTTTTGCCAGAGTATCTAATGCAGAGCCATAGTTGTCTGGCTTATTAAAGTAGTACTCTAGGACCTAAATTTAGAGATCTTCCCCCATCCCTATGGAAAGACGGGCCTGTTACTTCTTCAACTCATCACATTCAAGGGACAAAAAGCAGGGCTGTGGAGTCGGCAAGCCGAAGCCCGGACTCAGAATCCTCAATTTCCCAAACCTCCGACTCCCTCATACACGGCGCATGTTTAAGTGATAACTTTACTGTAGTAAAATGGTAACATCAGGCTGTTTATCACCTTATGATACAATAATCAAGCTATTTAGGTAGAACAGACACTGATAAGCAAAAGGGTAACAATGTTTTGATCTTTTGAACACTTGTGAGTAGAGTTGAAGAAAAAGCTGTATTTGTATCCAAGTCCTGTCTGCACCCACATTGGGCATGTGTAGAAGAGACCGGGGGGCAGATTTTAGTAAAGATGTGCTTGAATCTGATTCAGAGTCCAGAAGGATTCAGGCAGTATTGAAAGCAAAAGGTGGATTTCCCAAATACTAACAAAATAATACAAGTTAACATTTTGATTTTTAGGAGCAAAACTATAACTAAACAGATGCTAAATACTTGCAAGTCACATTTATGTATAAGATAGGTAAGATGACTGTATATAAAATTACAGGAGCCTCATGTACAAAGCTGTAGTGGATGGAGAGATATGGAGCCTGAAAGTCACAAGGCCAGAACATTGTTACCATTTTGCTTGTCAGTGTAAAATATATTTATTGGAAATGACTTTAGGAAAAAAAAAAAATGTAAATATGCAAAACACTGCAGGAACATTTGTGAAGTCTCTGAATTTGTTCTGAGAAATAGTATTGCCTCCATCAGATCCTGCATAAATGACCTCACATCTGATCTCATTATTTCCAGGCTAGAGAACGGCCTCTCTACACTAACTTGGGTTGGGGGCAAAACAATAACCACAGGGGCAACATCTCTAACAATGTCAGGGTATAAAGGAATTGCCTCAGCCACAGTCAGTTTTGATGAATGGTTAAACTCTTCTACTTCTTTGCAAACAGGTGAAAAATTTTGCTGAAATCTGATTGTCATGGGAGCGGGATTTTTCCCCCTGGGGCAGCGCTTTGCCTGCTCCATGTCATCAATTACACTCCTCATGTGATAAGGCTGAAGATATGGAAGCAGTAGCACTGGCCGGACCCAATTCCTCTTGCTCTTTGCACTGCATCAAACTAACTGAACCAACTTATTATATATTTTGGGAGTCGGAGTCGGTTGATTTTATGACGACTCCGACTCCTGCAAAATAGCCACCGACTCCACAGCCCTGACAAAAAGCCTGTATGTACCAGCCACTTTGCCTGTATAACCCATCAAGGCACGAAGGTCGGACCTTCACAGAGGATTTTTTTTTTTTTTTTTAAAAAAACAGCCTTTCCTATAGACAAGCCAACAATTTGATGTCCTGAAGACCAAACACTTTAGCTTCAGGTACTGCACTAAAAAAATAGAGACTATACCTTTGTCTTCTTTCTTTTCAGCAAAGAGGACGGGCTAAGATGGTCTTTAGTTGACGGTCTCTCACATTCTTCAGTTTCATCAAGCTTTCTCTTTTTAGATGATCTGGAAGATTTTAATTGCTGAGCGTTATCTTTTTGAGGAGTGTTCCCACTAGCCTTTGCCAGGGTGGCACGTGATAGTATCATTAGTGTGTGAGCAGCCATATTAACACTATTTTCACTACCAGCCTCACTGGCAGGGCTGCAAGTAGGCAGATCTGGCGTTGCAGGAGGAAACATTGGTTTGGGAGTTCCACCATCCTCGTTATGCCGCTTGCTCGTTGGAGTTCTTATCTGCTCTACATGATTATCCAATGGCTTGTCTTCCAATCCAGATCCTGGGGTAGGTGGAAGAAGTAAATCTTCCTGAGATGACCGCTTTGAAGTTGAAGTTGGACTCTGAAACTGCATGTCCTGTATTAACTGGCTGGCTTGCTTTATCAGAGGACTAGTGGGGCACACCCTTTCTGATGGCATCTTTTGTGGTGTCCTCCTAAGAATGTTTGGTAAAGAGTTTGGTTTCTTGCTGGTTTCCTGGGGTCGTTTGATGTTCTTTTCACTTTCCTGAGTATTGGTTCTCTTATCTACTTGGGTTGTTCCCTGATTTTCAGTCTCTACATGCAGAACATTTTCCTTGTTGCCGAGTGTGACAAGCGGAGATACAGGTCTCTTCTCTGCAGCCTGATCCTTCGTAGTAGCATAAGTTATGAATGCTTTCAGATTCTTAACTACAGAAGGAACAGCGCTTTCAGTCTTTTTATTTTCTTTTGCCACATTTGATCTGGATGAAGCAACACTTCCTGAATTGGATCCCACTTTCTGGACAGTCTCTTTCCTATCGTTTTTTTGACTTTTGGAGTTAGTCAAGGACGGAGAACTTGTTTTGGCTGAAGATTTCCCATCGAAGCAGAGCACTCTCCTATGAGCTTCTACATCTTTCGCAGCCACGTTGATGCTGTCTGGGACAGTTATCTCGTCAGGTTTATTTAGCGATTCACTTCTTTTACCTTCATTTCCTAATCTGCAAAATAAAAAATACATCCTGTCGTTATTAAACCCAATCACTGTAATAATGGATCTGTCCCCATATTTACCAAGAGCTGACCTTGGCGCAGCGGAACTGGACGAACCACTAGAAGAGTCCGCTGCCACGGTGGATACTGATTTGCCTAAAATGGGTAAGAAAGCATAAAGTATTTTGGTCGTGACCGAATGAGCAAATATTCCAAAATTAATTGGTAAGAATTTAAAATGTCAACTATTTTCACAAACAGAATGCACACAACAACACACCTGTTTCACTGGGCATTAATTATCAGCACCTATTTAAAGCAGTGAGGATCAAAGCTGGTCAAGACTGTAAGAGAGAAAATGTGCTTAACCACTTACTGACCAGGTCGTTTACCCCCATTCCTAATACGGCAGACTATATTTTTTGGTTTATGTAGGTTTGAATGCTATAAACGCGTTCTCGGTTACTCTTCTAATCTTTTCACCTTTTTCTGTGATACATAAGGCTTCATTTGTACATAGTTTTTACATTTAGATGAGATTTCTTTAAACATCGCGTAAAATGGTACAAAAAAAAAAAAAGCCAGATTTTCACTTTTTTTTTCATTTAGCAAAAACTGTCAAAATAAGTATTAAAATTGTTTAATTTAACAGACAGATTTATATATGTGATACATAGTTTTAGAATTCTTGGGGATGGAGCTTAAGGCTATTTTCACACGGCTTAAAATGAGACGTATTTCAGTCCTTAATTACGCGCTGTAGTGGAATACGTCCCAGTCATTACGGTAATCAACAGTTCTCATAGAGAACTATGGATTACGTCTCCTCTCCCTGCTCGGCGAATACGCCGCAGGGGGAGATAAGTGATGTGAATTACTAGCGGCGTATACGCGCCGCTGGTAACGAAAGTCTATGGACCGGCGAGGTGCCGGCCCCCCCGCTCCCACCCCCGCAAATAAGCCGTGTGAACATAGCCTAAGGGTTATTTACACGCCATTTTAACTCCATGTTCACATCCGCTTTTTAGATCCGTCTCTGGGACTGACAGGACAGACCCAGAGACTAATCCAAACAATCAGCAGTGAGATCATCACTGCGGGCTATGAGGAACACATGAGAACCGCGCTGCGTTCCCTCCTGAATTCTTAAGCGGGTGGTCTTTCTCTCATGTGAACGCCTCTGCGTGTTCCTCATTGCCCGCAGTGATTATCTCACTGCTAATTGTTTGGATTCGTCTCTGGGTCTGTCCTGTCGTCCCAGAGACGGATCTAAAAAGCGGGTGTAACACGGAGTTAAAACGCCATGTGAACGAGCCCTTAACAGTAGCAGCTTGGGCCATCTGTGGGTTTTGTTACTGCTTTATTGTGATTATTTTGGGATTTTACATAAAAAAACACCTAGCAACTACTGAAGTTTCCCAGCGACATGACCAAAAGCAGATTAGCTTGAAGGCCCGGCGAGTACTATGTATACAGAAATCGGGAAGCAAGGGTGGTGGTAAACCATTCCTGCCTTCTTCTGCAGCTGCAAACCATGCGAGGACATTGTGGAACATCCTTGCCGGTCTGCAACTGGTTCAATAATTTAACAAGTAACATTTTTGCATGTGATATACAAAAAGAAAATTGTTCTACTTTGGGTTGCCAACACATGGCTTTTTTGATGTGGAATAAATCAAGACATGGGGCCACATGTAGGAAAACTGTCTAAACTCTGTTGCCCATAGCAACCAATCAGAGCGCCCCTTTCATTTCATATAGTGCTCAGAAAAAAGGAAAGGGGTGCTCCGATTGGTTCCTGTGGACAACAAAGAGTTTTAGACCTAGACAGTTTTCATACATATGGCCCATGGTGTTTTACTAAGGTATAGAGAATAGTATAAGTCTTGGGCGGGCACCACAAATAAAACTGAAATTCCGAGAAAAAAAGGGGTGCAAGTATGTTGGAGAGCAAGTACTATCACATCATAATAATAATCATCTTTATTTATATAGCGCCAACATATTCCGCAGCACTTTACAATATAGAGGGAATAAGCACAGACAAACCAGACTTTAAATTTAATAAAAGCTACTGACAAATGAGACACAAGGTGTGAGGGCCCTGCTCGCAAGAGCTTACAATCTATTAGGGTGTATGGGTGAAACAAAGGGTGACAAGTGCTTGGTTTACAATGGACCAGCCATGTTACATAAATATGGGGTAGTACACATAAAAAAAGTGGATGAACCTGCCATCCTAACTATACATCTATATACAGATAAGTGCCTGCGGGTGCAAAAGTGCAGGAAGTGACGAATCTGTGACAGAATTGGGGGGGTTAACAGTTAGGGATCTTGATAGGCTTGTCTAAGAAGATGAGTTTTCAGAGCGCACTTAAAACTGTGAGGGTTGTGAGTGTGCCTGATCACATGGGTAACATGTTCCAGAGAACTGGTGCAATACGTGCGATATCTTGGAGACGGACATGGGAGGTTCGGATGAGTGAGGTGTGTAATCTTAGATCAGTATCAGAGCGGAGAGAGCGGGTAGGGTGGTAGACAGAGATAAGGGAGGAGATGTATGGGGGTGCAGCACTGTGGAGAGCCTTGTGTGTGAGAGTGATGAGTTTATGTTGTATTCTGTACTGAATAGGCAGCCAGTGCAGAGACTGACACAGGGTAGAGGCATCAGTATAGCGGCTGGAAAGAAAGACAAGCCTGGCTGCTGCATTCAGGACAGATTGGAGAGGGAAGAGTTTACAGAGAGGAAGACCAACAAGTAGGGAGTTACAGTAGTCAAGACGAGAATGAATAAGAGCAACAATGAGAGTTTGAGTTGTTTCCACAGTGAGAAATGGACGGATTCTGGAGATGTTCTTGAGGTGCAGGTGACAAGAGCGGGCAAGGGATTGGATATAGGGGGTGAAGGTCAGATCAGAGTCTAGTATACCCCCCAGACAGCGGTCCTGCGGCCTAGGAAGAAAATATACCAAAATGGCTGCACTACCATATAGACTTCATTAGAAACAAGGGAGTACAAAACGCCAACAATTAAAAACATACAGAGATGTCCCAACAGTTTTGAATCCTGTTGGGAAATAGATGAAACACCTGATATGAACACAATCCTATTACAAAGGTCTAATTGGATATTGTATGGATGAAAAAAAATAAACAATATTAAACCAAAACTATATTCCCCGAAGAAACCTCATTGTGAGAATTGTATAAGAGTATATATGATATAGCAATCAAAATAACCCCAAATGACAGGGCATAGCAGGATTGTGCAGGTAACAGGCTAGGCTATGTCACCGAGACCCCACTGGGGCCTATCGCTGGCTATGCAGATTCGTCAAGAGGAGCGTGTTTTTAAATGTTTGTAAGTGTCTAGTCCCTTGTTTCTAATAAGGTTTAAATGGATGTGCAGCCAGTTGGTATGTTTTCTTTTCTTCTATGTGAAAGTACAGAGAATAGTCTATCGTTTTCGGAAGTACTCATTTGGAACGTGGGTCGATTAAGGACACTCTGTGCCTACAGCTTTGTTTTGTGCATGAGCCATTCGTAAAGTCACTCCAGCTGCCCACCCCGCCTAAACTTCTGAGAAGCAGAGTTTCTTGGTTGTATGTCTATCAGTGTAAGGCCATGTTCACACGGCTTATTGCTGACGTAATTGCGGGGACGGATTTCGCCCTGCAATTACGCCGGCTATCGTGCAGCGGGGGGCCGGCGTCTCGCCGGCCCCATAGACATTCATTATTCACGGCACGCACAGGCCGTAAATAATGTGCATGTCACTTTCTCCCCGCCCGGATTCGCCGAGCGGGAAGGGGAGACTGAATCCATAGTTCTCTATGAGAACTGTGGATTACCGTAATGGCTGGAACTGATTTCAGCCGTATTGGAGCGCAAATACGCCACGCAGTACGGCTGAAATCAGTCCCAGAATAAGCCGTGTGAACGAGGCCTAAGGCTATGTTCACACGGCTTATTTGCGGGGCGTAATTACACCGTGGGGGAGTGAGCGGGGGACTGGCACCTCATCGGCTCATAGACTATCATTACTAGCGGCGCGTATACGCCGCTAGAAAATGACATGTCACTTATCTCCCCCCGCGGCGGATTCGCCGAGCGGGGAGAGGAGACGTAATCCATAGTTCTCTATGAGAACTGTGGATTACTGTAATGACTGGGACGTATTCCAGCCGTAATTCGCGTAGTATGGCACGTAATTACGGACTGAAATACGTCCCATTTTAAGCTGTGTGAACATAGCCTAAGGGTATGTTCACACGGCATTTTTCAGATCCGTTTTTGGATCCACATTTCGGATCCAAAAAACCGCATCACCGCAGTGTGAATTTACATTAGTTTCAATGTAAAACACATATTGCTGTTCAGACGAGTGATCGCCGATGGGTGTTTACTTGCGTCTGTACGATGCGTTTTTTGGATCCGTTTAAAGAATTGTTATGTCAATTCTACTTGCGTTTTACGCAAGTGAAATCCCCATAAGAAACAATGGAGTGCGCTTTTGGAGCCTGAAAAACGCAACACACGTTTTGGATGCGCTTTTCGCATCCGAAAAACGCATTGGATTAAAATTTGAATGCCTGTGATTTAAAAGGAAACGCATTGAAAAACCGATTCGAAAAACGCAGGCAAAACGTATCCAAAAACGCAGATGCAGTTGGATGCAGTTTTCAACGCGTTTTTCATGTAATAAAAAAACTGGTCCAACATGCCGTGAGAGCATATCCTAATGGTTCGTTCACACAGAGTTTTCACTCCGTGTTACAAGCGTTTTTTAGATCCGTCTCGGGGACCGACAGGACGGACCCAGAGACGAATCCAAACAATTAGCAGTGGGATTATCACTGCGGGCAATGAGGAACACGCAGAGGCGTTCACATGAGAGATGCCGCTGTGTGTTTCCCTCCTGCCTGCCGGCTCCGTCTTTGAAAGAATTGCATGCCAATTCTTTCATCGGGACCGTAAAGCGGACCTGACAGGCAGGAGGGAAACACGCAGCGGCGATCTCTCATGTGAACGACGCTGCGTGTTCCTCATAGACCGCGGTGATAAAGTCACAGCTAATTGTTTAGATCTGTTTCTGGGTCCGTCCTGTTGGTCCCAGAGACGGATCTAAAAAGCGCTTGTAACACGGAGTGAAAACGCCAGGTGAACAAGCCCTAACTCTGACAGACATCTGATCAGGTCCAGCAGGCATCCAATTAAGCTTTTTTCTTCAAGGTCTCCCCAACATCTCCACAAATGTATGGTATAGGGTAGGAATGGGTTGAAGTGTAATTTATAAGACTATAGTACACAATATCTTACCTGTCACCCAATCGTTAAGTATGGTAACTGCTCAAAGATTAACATTCTGAAATCGTTATTATAAAACAAAGGAACCATATTATCAGAATCAGCATTAGGCCATCAATGAAATTGTTTGCAGTGTTTATTATTCAGCCAAAAAGTCTTGAATACCGGGCCATGTTAGACACACGATAAAGCATGCCTTTATAGAATAATCAAGCCATGTCATTACCTGTGATTACAGTAGATTTTTGTGGAGCAGATTTCTGAGATCTTGGAGGCAATGGCAATTTTGGGATTATAGGCTTGGATATAGGAACATGCAAGATCTACAAGAAAAGAAGATCATAATATTATTGTAATGAATCTTTTTTCAATATCAGAAATGTTTTTCTCGTTTTGACTAGCCATTCGCTCTTCCACAAAGGTTAAAAAGCAAAAAATAAATAAATCATTTTAACTTTCCTCACATCTTGCTTGTGTGTGCTGTTGTGTACTCCGAAGGCTTTGTGCACACAATACATTTTTCCATTAGACAAAGCCTTCAAAGGCCTGTGGCAGAAATTTGTGGCAATGCCATTAGGCTGGGTCTACACGGCATTTACCAAAAATTCACTGAAAACCAAATCCCAAAACTAAGTTTTTTGTCCGGTGCATGTCAAAAACCGACTGGTTTTTTGTGTGTTTTGAGTTTTTTGCCGCTTTTTTATTGCAGAAATGTACATAATTAATTGCTTTGGATTTCTGCAAAAATACCGTAACAAAAAACATCCGCCAGATTACATAGACTTCAATAGCAAATTTTCTGTCCTGTTCTGGATTTTTTTGCAACGTTTTAAAAAACAACCGGGAGCAGAAGTGAGCTGGGGGGGAATAAAGTTCTGTGAAGGCTACAGATGTTTTTTTACTATTAGGCCATGTTCACACGGCTTAATTGCGGGGCGTAATTACGCCCCGCAATTACGGCGTGTGGACGGGGGCAGGGCAGGAGCGAGGGGCCGGAAACTTACCGGCCCATAGAATATCATTACTAGCGGCGCGTATACGCCGCTAGTAATTCACATGTCACTTATCTCCCCCCCGGCGATTCGCGGCGGGGGGAGACGTAATCCTAGTTCTCTTGAGCGGTGGATTACCGTAATGAGGGACGTATTATCATGCCCGTAATTTCGCAGTACGCCGCGAATTACGGGCTTAAATACGTGCCCAAATAAGCCGTGTGAAAATAGCCTTAAGGTCATAAAAAAAAAAATGCCCCCCCCCCCCCCTCAAAAAAAAATCAACTGAAAATGTGTGCAGTGGAGACATAGCCTTAGATTTCTGCTGTGTATTCTGACTTTATAGGAGACAGATTCATCTTATATGATCTAATGTCCGAGGCTGTGTGAAAAGCACATCAAAAGTTGATGGGTCACTTTTTTCTTTTTCCCCTGCAGACCACATTTTACACCTACAAGCAGAAAAATCTGCATCATACCATAGTGCATGTGGATTCTGTTGCAAGGGTCTGCCATGTGAACACGGCCTAACGGATCCAGACATCGCCGCCACTGATTTACTGGGCTGTGTGAGTGTTCCAGACAATAGGCCACATGTATGAAAACTGTCTAGGTCTAAAATTCACTTTGTTGCCCATAGCAACCAATCAGAGCGCCCCTCTCATTCTTCCAGAGCACTATATGAAATGAAAGGGGCGCTCTGATTGGTTGCTATGGGCAACAAAGAGAGTTTTAGACCTAGACAGCTTTCATACATTTGGCCCAATGTTCCTTTGATAAAGGCTTTAAGCTCTTGACACACAACACTTCATTGGGTGTATGTGCTCCATTCTATAACATGCATAAATTTATCAACAATGTGCAACTTGCAAAAATTCATGCACAGAAAAAGCATAAGATCAAAATGCAAACGGCACCAATTTCACAGGGGTTGTCTCACTACAGACACTGATGGCATATCGCTAGGATATGCCATTAATGTCTGTAGGACCAGCACCTATCTCTGAGCCCTGAAACCTCTCCATTCTGAACGGAAATGTGGTCGTGACTCTCCCATAGACATGAATGGGAGTACTGATTACAGCCAAGCATTGCCGCTCTGCTACACTCTGAAACCCCATTCAAGTCTTTGGGAGACTTTAGACCACACTTTCGTTTAGAATGGAGAGGTTTCGGGGCTTGTTTAGGAGATATGTGCGGGTCCCGACATGGTACCCACTCATATTAAGACATTGATGACATATCTTAGCAATATGCCTTCAATTTCTGTAGTAAGACAACCTCTTGACCCACCAGGATATATCAGTACGTCATGGCAGTGTTAAGGGAGTATGGAGCGGACTCAGTCATGTTAGATACAACTGACATCTGCCACTAAGGGGCCGTTCACACGGCTTATTTCGGGCACGGATATCAGCCGTATTGCGCGCCATACCGCGCTGCAATACGGCTGGAATCCGTCCCAGCCATTACGGTAATCCACAGTTGTCATAGAGAACTATGGATTCCGTCTCTCCTCCCTGCTCGGCGAATCCGCCGGGCGGGGAGACAGTGACAGGTTCATTGTCCCGGCGGGATACATGCCGTTGATAATGCATGTCTATGGGCCGGCGAGATGCCGCCTCCGCCCCGTACTCAAGCCGTAATTGCGGGTGGAATCTGTCCCGCAATTACGGCTTGAATAAGCCGTGTGAACCGGGCCTAACAGCAAAGATCAGAGCTGACAATGATCTTTACTGGTTAAACCCTTAGACACAGTCACGACTGCAGTGTATAAGTGAATGATAAATGTTGTTGTGCACTGTTTCTCACTCTGATTGTCACCTCAATGGCGCGATACCTATTGTTTAACATGGCGAATGGAAGGCAGGAAGTGCTAGAACCGCCATCTTTGTTAACCCCATTACATTGTTTATGCAATAGAGTGTTACACATAATTGGTATCGTCGCATCCATAAAAGTCAGAAATATTAAAATAAAATCATTTATCTCATAAGCTGAACACTGAAGAAGAAAGAAATCCAAATGTCAAAGTTTTTTTTTTTTTTGCTCATTTCTCATCCCCTAAAATTGAAATAAAAGGGACAGTCGTAACTATCTCAAAATGGTACCAATAGAAAGTACACTTCAGCCCGCAAAAAATGCACTCTGACTCCGGTCCATAGGTACAAAAAAGTTATGTCAGAAAATGGCACAAACTTGAAGAAGAGAAGATGTTTGAATTTTTTACGATACTAAAACGAAAACGCTACATTTTTGGTATTGCTGGAATTGTATCAACCAGCAGAATACAGATAACACAGCATTTATACAGATGAGAGAATGCTGTATTTAAAAAAAAAAAAAAAAAAAAAAAAAAGGCGCATTTTGCCCCACTTGTAATTTTTTTTTGCGGTTTCCCAGTCTATTCTATGGTATGATGAATGACACCATTAGAACGTTCATTTTGTCTTTCAGAATAAAAGCCCTCAATTGTTTATTTAGGTGAAAATTTTAAAATGTATTGCTCTTGGAAGGTGGAAAGGAAAAAAACCAAGAGCCATATTATTTTGACCGTGGTGGGTTAATGGGTTAAGGATGTGAGGCAATGTATTTTTTTTAGTCTTATTACCTGATGAGATGGTCCTGTGAAAGTGCTGCCACTTTGGCCAACAAGAGAGAGGGGGAACATTCCCATGACTCCCTGCAAGACAGGCTGGACAGGAGAGGCTAGGATAATGGTGGAGCCTAAAGGTATATTTATTGGAGAGAAGAAAAAAAAAAGTTACATGTAGCATATATCCTGACTGACACAATGACTGATGACGGTTATAAAATATATATAAGGTTACTATATATACACATTATATATAAATGTCTGAATTACAAATACATAGAAACATCTAAAAGGGGTTGTCCCATCAGGACATTATGCAAGACAGGCCTTGGTTAAAAGAACGCAACCCTTCGCAGTTGTGGGAATTGGAAAGAACAGCTACCGTACTGGGCAAAAGTCGAGCACTTTGTTATTTGCTTTTTCTAAAGTGAATCACAATGAAGATTAGAGATATATCATCCTACAGCAAATATTCACAAGATATTATCTGAAGATAGATGTAAATGAAGCTAACTTATACAAGATAATGACGACTTCTAACAAAAAGCAACAAGAGAGTGACTGTTAAGAAAGCAAATTATACACTATATACACTGCAACCATGTTATCAGCTGAATGGATGGAAAGGAAAATAAGGCTATGTTCACATGGCATAATTGCGGGGCGTAATTACGTCGTGTGTTCGGGAGCCCGCCGGCCCCATGGACATCCATTACTAGCTGTGCCTATTCGCCGCTAGTAATTCACATGTCGCTTATCTCCCCCCGCGGCGTATTGCACGAGCGGGGAGAGGAGACGTAATCCACAGTTCTCATAGAGAACTATGGATTACCTTAATGACTGGGAGGCATCTCAGCCCATATTGAGCGCAGTACGGCGCAAAGTGCAGCCCGAAATACATCCCAATTCACCTGTGTGAACATAGCCTAAAAAAAAATCGCTGGTTTCATTTTTCTTCCAAGCGTCCCTGGGAACTGCTACTAATTTATCCAGCTGGGGGGGTGGGCACTGGACAGAATGGGTCTTCTTCCTGCTCTGGCATCTGACAATATAATTCCTTCTCTCTTTGCCTGTAGGAGGAGTCTTTTTAGCCATACTGCTCCAGAAGTGCTGCTTTTCCCAAATTCACAGAAAGCCATTTCTATTTCACCAGAACTGGCAGAGAGGAGAGTGGCTGAGCATGTTTGTTCATCAGCACGCCGCTAAAACATTGCTATACACTTTAAAAGGGGTTGTCACACTACAAAAGAATAGCTTTCAACATGCAGGGACAGGTAATGGAAGACTTTTTCCAAATATAATGCTTTTTTTTTCCTTCTTTGTTGAGAAGGTAAGATTGTATCTGCTCTGAGAGCAACTGAGAGCAGGGAGTGATGTCACCACAGGTTGGACTGGCGTCAGATTGAGAACAGAGTGTGCTTTCTCTAACAAAAATAAACTAATTACTTGTTTACTTTAGAGCAGAGCGTGTCAGTGCTCACAGATCAGATCTCCAGCTCTCATGTCAGTGCAAATAGAATAGCTGTGAATATGAAGCGAATATGCTAATCAATGCTAACCAGGACGAGATAGTATGTAGGAGGGTAAGGCTATGTCTACACTGCACAGAAAAACGTCAGTTTTTTCAGCGTTTTTCGTTTTCTAACAATGCTGCAAAAACGACTGTAACCCTCTCCCATAGCCTCGATTGTAACACCGTCCTGCTGTCTACTCTGAGCATTTTTCTGCTCGTTTTTTTTTCTTGTCGTATTTTGAAACATGCTCTAAAAAAAACGCCAGAGCCGGGCAGAAAATTTACTACAGGAGTCTATGGAAAGTGCCGGACGTCTTTGGGCGCGTTTTCGCAGCTTTTTTTGCCGCGATTTTTCAATGAAAACCCTCCCAGGAGACCCAAGTCCCACCTATAGTGGGTGTAACAAAGGTTATATCTTATCAAATCTGCATACAAGTGTCTGATGTGTCCTTTTTTATACCTTTTGTAATCAAATGATCATGCTTTGATCGCTAACGATTTTTGCGCAATTCATATTTTTTTCGCTAAAAACACGTTTTTTACAGATTTTGATGCTAAAATCCTTTTCTAAACATATTTTGGCGCTAATAAAGTTCTCACTACTGATGCTGAAAATACGTTTTTTACGGATTTTGGCGCCAGAATACGTTTTTTACGGATTTTGGCGGCAGAAGCCATTTTTTTTACGTTTTTTGGCACTAAATATATATATATATATATATATATATATATATATATATATTATATATATATATATATATATATTTTTTTTTTTTTTACAGATTTTGGCGCTAATAACGATATCTCGCTTCTGACACCAAAAATCAGGTGGTTTTTTTTTTTTTTACGGATTTTGGCGCAAGAATTTCCCTTTTTTTTTTAACGTTTTTTTGGAACTAAAATAATTTTTTTTTTACAGGTTTTGCCGCTAATAACGTCATCTCGCCTCTGATGCCAAAAATACGGGGTTTTTTAACGGATTTTGGCGCAAGAATCCGTTTTTTTACGTTTTTTGACACTAAAATAATTTTTCCCCAGATTTTGGCGCTAATAACGTTATCTTGCCTCTGACGCCAAAAATCGGGGGTTTTTTAAACGGATTTTGGCGCAAGAATCGTTTTTTTTTTAAAGTTTTTTGACACTAAAATAATTTTTTTACAGATTTTGCCGCTAATAACGTTATCTTGCCTCGGACGTCAAAAATAGGTTTTTTTTACGGATTTTGGGGCTAAAATCCGTATCTTTACAGATTTTGGCGCTAATAAAGTGATCTAGCTTTTGACGCAAATAAATACATTTTTTTACGGCTCTCGGCGCCAGAATCCATTTTTTACGGCTCTCGGCGCCAGAATCCATTTTTTACGGCTCTCGGCGCCAGAATCCATTTATTACGGATTTGGGGGCTTAGTTCAATATTTTTAAAAATTTTGCCGCTAATAAACTGATCACGCTTCTGACACTAAAAATATATTTTAATTAACGAAATTTTCCGAAATAATGCGTATTTGCGGAATTTGTCACTAAAATCCTTTTCTTTACATATTTTGACGCTTATACAGTTATCTTGCTGTATGCAAAGATAATGTGGGTTTTTGTGGATTTTGGTGCAAGAATCTGGTGCAAAATTTAATAAAGTAGTAGCACACAAAGGACAATGTGCTCACAATGGCTACAGTGATCTAAAGGAAGTGACTACTTAACATGTTAACTCCACCTGTAGGGTGTAGATTACATCCAATGGCTTAATTTGTGCATACATTAAAAAGCAGAGCAAAGACGCTCCAAAAAACGCTCCAAAAAAACGGACGTTTTTTCAGCTGCTTTTGACAGGCAGTGGACAGAAAACTCAGTTTCATGAACGTTTTTAGTAATTCGTTTTCAGGTCGTTTTTTGTCCACTGCAGTGTAGACATAGCCTAAAACTGCTTGTGGTGCTGAAACAGCATGGTGAGACAACCCCTTTAAATACCAGGTATTCCGTATAACATAAGTAAATGTCAAAACTTCACTTTAAATTTTTTTTTTTTTTTTTTTAAACAGTCCCGACTAGTAAGAAAAAAACCTATGAGGCAGAATTCTAAAGAAAAAATGTAGTCACAAGTGTATTAGGCACTAACTCCATGTGGAGGGACAAACACTGGATACACAGTAGCTTAACAGGCGACGGCCGTTTCGCGTTCACACACGCTTCCTCTAGGCCTAGAAGAAGCGTGTGTGAACGCGAAACGGCCGTCGCCTGTTAAGCTCTGTGCATCCAGTGTTTGTCCCTCCACATGGAGTTATTGCCGCAATAAAAAAGGACTTTTCAGGTCGTGGTGAGTGCCGTGAATTCCCTTCTTTATCCTAGTTCGAGTGATGTCTATCTGTTCGTTCACTGAGCACCACAGAGTCATTTATAAATAACAAGGTTCACGTGGGTCACTGATTATGGAGGAATAGTGTGGAGCAGCAGTGCCGAGACTGTTATCCTCATTGCCAAGTGTATTAGGACAAATTGAAAGAGAACAGCAGTGGAGTCTATGAACCCCCAACCATTAGAAATTTTCAATAGTTTTGGAAATTGACAACCTTCACACGGCTACTCTACTTTTATCACTAGAAACTGACAAAATAGTGAAAACAAAGCGCTATTCAATCCAACTGCTATTTCCATAAACAAAGACCAGGCAATATGCAAAGAAGGGTGCACCGCTGCAAAGCTATTATCTCAAGGTACAGCCGAACATAAGAATCATCAAAAAGGAACATCCCAATTCTGGAAAAGAACCTTAGGTCAAGCTCACGGGTAGCAGATAAGATCTCCTAAAAACAGATCTATCAAAGTTTTTCATTTGAAACGTGATTTCCCTAAGTACAATCATTTAATTTAAACATTCAAGATTATTAAAGGGTTCGTCTCACTATAAAAGATTAGCTTTTAATATGCAGGGAACAGTAAACTAAGGGGCCGTTTACACGACAAGTGACAACGGTCGGCTTTGAGAGACTGTTTTGCGGCCGTTCCCACGGCCGCGGGGTTGGGGTGGAGACAGCGATGAGCGGAGAGAAGCCCTCCCTCTTCACATTGAGATGCACATATTCCGTGCGGAAACCGGATGGAAGAATGTGCATGCCCAATGTCCTTCGGGCGACCCGCGGGGGGAAAAACCGTGCAGTGGGGACTGCTGCACGGATTTTCCATAGTGACCCTTTCTCCACATTTTCGGCCGGTTTATCAGGGGGTCTGCACGACTGGCTGAAAAACTGTCCGAAAACCCGTGCCGTGGGGACATGCCCCAAGACTTTTTCCAAATATAGACATTGCATCTGCTCCGAGTGCCTACACGTTTCTCTGGTGCACTATCTGCTCTTTGTCGTATTTGAGAGCCGGGTTGGCACACAGTACGGCTGGCAGCATAAGAACAATGCGTGTTATCTCTAACAAACAAGAGAGATTCATTACTTTTGAGAATTTAATTTGATGTTTGTAGCCCTCTGCACTATAGATAACATCCCCTGTTCTCATGTCAGTGCAATTAGAAGAGCTGGGAATTCAGAGCCGATATGCTAATCACAGCTATAGAGCTACCCACTGCCTGACCAGCAAGACACTGGAAACATAAATCTGAAGCGGATTGTGGCTCTGTGAAACATGGTGAGACAGCAGCTTTAAAAGAATACAAATTGCTCATATGCAACCTGCTGGCATAGTAAAGATTGATGTTAAAATGTTCACTTAGCAGCATCACACACCTTGAGAAAGTTTTGGCGACATCGTTTGTCCGACCGTGTAGACGCTGCCAGGCCTGGGAGGAGTTTGAAAAAGACTTGGTTGCTTTTGGCTCGTGGCAGAATTATTAGACAGCATAACAACATTAGACTGCATGGCCGCACTGCCATTTGCCATACAACTGTTGATAAAAATGTTCGAAGCTGGTGGAAATGTAGAGCTTGGCGCCGGCATCAGCTGTACAACGCTGCATTCTCCAGCGCTATTAGACGTCCCAGAAATTGAGTAAATGGGCCAGTCTCCACCTAAGGTATTCATGCTTACGGAGCCCTCTCTTGACTGGGTCAACAGCTGAGTTTGCTCTTCCATAAGGGGCGAGTCCGTAAGATCTATGATACAACTGTCCTGGGTTGGGGTCGCTTTTTTAAGATCCTGACTTTTTACTAGAGGTGATAATATAATAGTAGCATAATTATTTCCATAAATACTTTTTACCGCATCATCTACCTCACCATCTGTTACATCATCTGCAATTATGTTGAGAGTTACAATGCTTGAGTCCTGCAAAACTGGTTGGCTAGTACTCGGCACGGAGCTATTAAGGGTAGCAGTCTCTGTTTCACTAATCTCTTCAGGACTTACTGTAAGATCAATGCTTGCAGCAGAATTTTGCTCTGTTGTTAATTCCTTTGCAGTAGATGTTACACTGTCCTCTGAATTTTCTGTCTGGTTTGTTGCAGCATTGCAGGGTTTATTCAAGGGACTTGACTCTGAGCCCTTCCTCACCTGATCCTCCTTTTCCTTTTGTGGAGTACCTGTCACGTCTATAGGCAGTAGACAAACTTGGTATCCAGTATCTTGTGGTGTTTCCTTTGAGAGAGTTCCATTAATGGTCACCTCAAAGTTTGGGATGTCTTTTAACTGCTTGCTAGCAGTCCTCAAAGCCCTAGGCTCAACAGATTTATCCTCAAACACTGTTTTTGGTGATAAACTATCCTCAGCTATGTGGAACCCTATTGCAGCGTCTTCCTTTGAAGGAGATATGTTCTTCATTTCAATTTCTGCTTCTTGTGAAGTGACCACCACTTCAGCACCTGGTAAATCCATGCAGGTGTCCATCAATATGTCACCATCTACACAATGAGTAATTAATAAAGTGGCATTCTGGTTGTCAGAACTCAAATTTGGATTCTCTGAGATAGAAATTTCATGTGCTTGTTGGGAAGTACTTGGAAGTTGGGAAGTCTGGTCCACTAAGGATTTCTCATTATGTTGGTCAGGTAAGTTTTCAGCTTCCTTCTCCTTTGAGCAGTCCTCGGCTTTCTTAGAGCACTCTGTAGAACCTGGTGTAACATATATTTCAGTTAATACTACATAACAAAGCAAAATATAGATTGGCACGACATACAACAGATGTATATATCCAACATGGCAAATGACTAAAGGGGCATTATTCATTATTGGAGGAAGGAGCTGTCTACAGGATGTGTCACCAACGACCGAGCAGCAGAAGCGCAACCACATGCAGCAATTCCTCAGTCAAATCTAACAGGAATAGGCAAAGGAGGCACCAAATCTATGATATATGACAAAGGACTATGGGTAAAATATATAGCATTATATAATTTATAACAGAGGACTATGGCCTATGTAATGTAATATGTACATGTTTGATAATGTAGTCTCTATTTTTGGAGACTATCAACATACTGCACAGATATACCAAACCAAAAAAATGCTAATTTGTTGCTCCTATCAGGGGTCATGTTTTACCCAGAGATTTATATCTTAGATATAATTATACTCGCAACTATAATCAGGTGACAGACATCCCACTCATATACAGGTCATTTGTTCAACGCCCCCGGACCAAGCATGGATGAAATATATGTTGGGTACTAAGTGGCAGGCTTGGTTTGTCTCGTGTTGAATTGTACCATTCTACTATGATCCATTGTAACTTCTCTGTACTTTAAAGGTTTATGTGTGCACCCTTATGGTGTTAATTCATGCTTCTACATATCTCCTCTATATGTGGGGCAATTATTCTTTCATATTATCCCCAACTTGAAAATTTTTCATAGGTATGTTTTTATATATTACTGTACTTCTATGCTTTAATAAATTACATATTCTACTGGTGTTGTCTTTTCCTTGTTGATGCTCTCTTAGCTGGTGTATGCATTATATACATGTTTATTGTGTTGTTTGTACACACCAATTCTGTATATGTAAACTTTTTCTTATTTTTTTGTGGCGTTAAAGGGGTTTTATCACTATAGACATTGAAATTGATAGGATATGCCATCAATATCAGACAGGTGCGGGTCCCAACACATGGATCTGTGGGCCACTCGAAACTACCATTCTGAATGCAGAAATGACTGCACACGCCCCTCTCCATGCGAGTTCAGATTACAGCCGAGTGTGACCACATCAGTCACATCTTCAATCAGAATGTGATTTTAGGGGGACATGTTCTGGAGATCTCCGACTTAGAAGATATATCGATAGAATATGCCATCAATAACAGCAAAACACACATTTCTCACATACACACATTTCAGACACACCTTTGCTTACAGGGTACATACCATGCACAAGCCATTTACATTCTGGACACATGACAAACACCACACATATCGCACACATCACACGTACATACTGAATATCTGCCACTCACACAAACACGATTTCTGACACAATGAACATATCGCACAGTAGTCTTTTTCATATTGGACAAATAATGTACAAAACATCACTCACAAATGCTCAAATACCAAAAACCATGTAGCACAGAAGTTACTCACACACACCTGACACAAAAAGCCACTTGCTCAAATACTAAAAACATGACGCACAAAAGTCACTAACACATTAGGCATATGTTGCACACTCCACTCACATAAACATAACCCACACAGCACATACTAGTATAAGAAATTCTTATACTTGCACTACATGGTAGTGTGATAGATATGGTGTGAACTTGAGTGAACTATGATTTTGGGCCTCCTGCTAAGTTTAACCATCATGCATGTTCTTCTGCATCCGTTATATTACTTCTTAAATTCAAGGTTTTACGTCCATGAGAATAAGCAGCTACAATCAGGTGGTGCCCACATGCCGGATATAGGCATATTAGTAATATTCCACGCAGTATATAGGTTATTACATAGGTTATTATGCATTCCATTGTTTCGTGGCTTATGATTTGTCAAAAAACCTGCGCCTCTTGGCACTCTGCCGCCTTTGTTACTGAAGCTTAAAAAATTATGTGAGCCATCAACAAACAGAACTTGCTACAAAATCCTGTCTGTGTTTCCGTATGTTAGTGCACCCAAGCTCAGACATTTCTTTTACATCTAATTTGGAACTGCACTGGGACAGAGGGAGTGGTTAATTGGGATCACAGTAAACCGTATCAATGGACAGTATCAGAGTAATATTAGCTACATAACAAAAAGCTACATTAAGTGATCCTTGTCGCCCTAATTGTGCAAAACACTCACCACCTTCCACGTCCAGCAATCTTTCCACTACTTCCTGTTTTTTCCCCTTTTCAGGTACATTTTTAGGATCATTATTCGTGCTTGAAGAGTCGCGGGATGTCATCTTTGGAGCCTTGGATGTAACTGAAAAGCATTTGGAAGACAACTATTTATGTGCAAGATGATCAAAAAACCCAAACAGATACATAGCCGCCAAAGCCTGCTGCATTTATGTCAGTGTTGTGAATGAGTAAAATAAAAACTTACCACACGCAAACAAATCATAAAGCTCTTGGAAGTCAGGGTCCAATTCTGTTTGTGTTAAGATGTCATGGATGGCCTCCTCAGACATGTGCATCTCTCCGCCCTATCGGGAACAGGCACAAAGTTAAATGAGAATTCATACCAAGTGGTAATATACTATATACACCTATACACTCGGCAAAGGGAGATATAAACACTTTTGGCAATAAGCTGATCCCGTTGGATTCTCCATTTCTCTTCCTTCTAGAACACTGGTACGAAATGGTTTCTATTAATTAGTATCTTAACCCATTCAAAAATAACTGGAGGCTTTAAAAATAAAGCTTTTTAATTTTCATGTCAAAAGCTATAAAATGCTATTTTTCTGTTAATGTAATAATTTTTTCTTGAAGAGAAGTTATATTTTTACACACAACTGGTAAACTAGTTTACTTTTTGGGTGGGTGGGAGACAGTATCATCAACATTGTTTTTTAGGATTTCCTTTCTTCATTCACTGTGTCATAAGTATCTAACATTATCATGTATGTCATCATTAATGCAGCAATGTAAAAATGTGTATATAGTTTTGTTTCTTATTAACAATATTTATACTATATGCCACTTCCTTACAGCATTTTGATTTTTTACTTACTTTTTTTCTCCGTCTGAATACATTTTAATTTTATATTTTAGACCCATTATGGGATTTGACTGATCATCTGGTGAATTATACTCTTGCATTACACTGTGTTACTTCAGGGTTTTACTGACAGGCGACCTATTAGCCCCTAAGGGTGCTTTCACACAGTGCGGTTTTGGTGCGTTTTTTTGGATGCGTTTTTTGTGCAGGAAGACAACAATTAATGCTATACATTCCTGCACAAAAAACGCATCCAAAAAAACGCATCAAAAACGCACCAAAACCACTCCGTGTGAAAGCACCCTAACTTAGGTAAGGCTAATAAGCACATACATGGCAGGTATCGGAGACTCTGTTAGACCCTTAGCTGCTATGACAACCTACTGGGACCTTGGATTGTTTTGCAGGTGTGCCAATGAGGTAACTGAGCAAGCCCCTCCCACTAATAAACTCCTTAGATGTCAAGACTGAAAGAGGTGTCTAAGGGGTTACACAACTGGGATCGGAGTTAGCAGACAACCTCTGCAGATGGTGAAAGTTACTTGGCAGAAACTGACTGAAATCCATTATTAGATTTCCATATATTATATGCAGATTTTGTAATGGATTTGGACACAGCATTTCAGATTCTGATTCTTGAACTAGAATCTGCTGCAAAACCAGAAACAATCTGGAACAGGGTATGTTCTTTTCCACTGCAATGGGGTATTGTAAAACCCTATTCATATACCTTGTATGTTACTTTATTGTGGATAGTGTGTGTTGAATCTGCATTAAAATTTCCACAATGCATGCCTGCACATGAAGCTACGCCAATGTCTAATAAAGTCATGGCATGCCACTACAATATCCTATCACCTTATGAGAAGTAGGGGTTCAAACTCTGGGATCCCTGCTAATTCTGAGAATTAAACTGCGGTGCTGATCCAGCACTGTGGATCCTTCAAGTTTTCTCCTACACAGCAACACTCCTAGCTGAATTGCAGCCAGCCCTGTGCACTTAAATGGAGTTGGACTGCAGTCTCCCAATGGTAAGGAATGCTGCTGTATAGAGAAAGACTGAAGTGGTAACAGCCCTGTTGCAGGGGAAGTGAACTATATTACCACTGTATAAAATGAGACTACTCAGAGAGTAAGTAAACCTTCACCAAGTCCGTGCACACCGTAAAAACAAACCAGTTGCACTGGAAAACTATATATTGAACAGCATTAAAAAAAAAAGTAAATTTCTTTTTTTTCCAAACAGATTTACCTGAAGGCCTAGGATCTCGTCAATGGAGGTTTCTTGTTCAGCAGTCGTTCCATCTGCTTGTTTGGAACCCTGGCCTGCCGAGTCACTGTAATATGTGCAAATTATATGTAACCAGGGATACTTTATAATATACACACTCTATATTGACACACACACACACACACACACACACACACACACACACACACACACACACACACACACACACACACACACACACACACACACACGAAATGTCAAAATAATGAGAATCCTTTCAGGCTTGTTCCCTCAGTTCATACAATAAAAAAGGGATCCTTTGAAGGGACGCTATCACTTTTTTTTAAATAATAATTTAGTTTATGTGGGGCGCCAATCGTGTGACTGCAGTATCGTAAATTTTGAGAATGTGCGGTCCAAATTTCTCTCCCTTCCTAGTATAAGTTACCTACAACAGAGGTTAAACTTACCGGCCTATAGTTTCCAGGCTCACTTTTTGACTCATTTTTGAATACTGGCACCACATTTGCTATGCACCAATACCCTGTTATAATACATATAAATATTAAAAATAGGGGCCTATCACATTACTTAATTCCCTTAAGATTCCTCTATGATCTTCTGGGTTGTCTCTTGCCTTCCCCCTTCGAGTTCTAATACCACAACAGTGAGAGGAAAATGTTCGACGGTTCTATTCTGGGCCAACGAAGGTCTGAAAGGTACAATTCTTATCAGCAGGATCTGAGAAGTGTTCCAAAAGCTGGAAACTCCCCCAATGAAGAAAAATATTACCCAAGAACAATAGGGCAATCATTACCTACTGTTTGTAATGACACTACATAGAGATAAGCAGCAGATACAGAAAAGTGAGATGAGTCTGCACTGCCATTCACGAGTTCTCTTCACCACTACAGCTAAAAAAAAAGTATACAATTTTTGTATGTTGAATTGCATAGGATTGCCAAAATAAAAATAAAATACTACCCCAATTTTTTTTTTTTTTATTGTTTTTCAGGTATATCGGTTTTAACAAAACTTCTCCTTTCTGCTGAAAGTGTCCATTTAATTTTGAATGCATAAATAATCGCAAGCAAAACTATTCCTGGCGCAGTGATTTTTGATAATTTAACCTTTTCTTTCCTGCCTTTTGTGAGCCATAACTGGTTCATTTTTCTGTCAACCAAACTGCAGGAGGGCTTTTTTTTTTTTTTTTTTTTTGCTGGACACTTTTTTTTATTGTTACTATTCAATATAACTATAATTTACTGGGAAAGTGTTTGCAGGGGTTAATTGTTTATTTCCAGGGTGATGTGTAGATTTTAATGGTTTTATTTTTGAATACATAAAAATTTAAAATCACTTTTGATTCCAATTTTTGTAAATGGCAAGGTGACCTTCCCACCACCCTTCAAAAAAATAAATAAAAAATAAAATGCAATTCTGTTTTTTCCCCCTGGTTTTATGGAATTCACTGTATGCGATAAATAAGAGTAGATTTTGGAAGTGGCAATACCAAATATGTCTATAGAGGACACGAAAATGGTAACGAACCAGCACCAACCATTAAATGTAGAAAAGATTAATTTCATTCCTTTAACAATACATTGTGTTCCTATGCATATCACTCAGAGACCTCCTGGATGAACCGTGCATCCTCACTATCAGTGCCTCGCTGCATTACCAGGTGAGCTGGTCGGACTGGCTTTTTTGCCATTTGTGTATATTTCTATAAGGGTTTTCCTATTTTTTTTTTTTTATAATTTAGTTTATGTGGGACACCAATCGTGTGACTGCAGTATCGTTAAAGGGTCAAGATTACCAACTGCTGATTCCAGCCACTGAAGGCAGCTGTAAGCGGTCATTAACAACCGATGCCTGCTCCATGTACCTTTCCCAACATTTACATATAGGTCAAATATATGGAAGGGGTTTTCCCAGGTACCAAGAGTCAGGATTGAGTAGAAAAACTCCAAACACTAGTAAACTGTTTAACTAAACAGATATTCTTACCTTCCAAGAAACTTATTGATGTTTTCTGCCAGCTTCTCTTGAAGACTCTTATTGCTTAAGATCTTTTCTCTGGCATTTTCGATTACCATTTGCTAAAAGTTAAACAACCACATTACAAATACGTGTGATGAAGAGCTGACTGGTAAATATAAAGTAAATTTATATTATATAAATTAAGTTTTTGTACTACTTTTGGTATAAGGTCACCCCTCTAACAGGCTCAGCTTGGAATAGCAGGGATGAAATGTCAGCCATTGCTATAGAACCACCCACAGCCTGAATAGGAAGTGGAAACCTAGAGCTGGCTGTGAACCAGCCTGATGGAGAAAAACCCATTTAACCATGTGCTGAAGTAAGGATGTTGCTGCAGTTGTCAGAGATAACACAATTGTATGCAAAGTTAATTACCAGTAAACCAATCAAGTGATAGGAGACCCTCCCCAATGTGAGGATCCATTAAAGAACTCCCATATCAAATATCAGCATCCTGGCCCTTTGGTTGTGATCTGGGACATAGAATTCTGTAGGACTGCAGCTTTACCGCTAAAACGCCATTTTGAAGGGAACCTGTGGTTTATGCCACCTTACCTGAGAGCAAAGTGTGATAGACTGAAAGAAGCTGGGCTCTGATATATAGGGTTATATGATATGGTGCGGATTTCCTGAGTAAAAAAGCAGAGAAAATCTGTGAAAGTGAAACCAAAAGTACTGCTGACTCTGTCCACATACAGTGAATGCCAGTTTGCTCTGTACACACACTGATACAGGGAAAGCTGTCAATCACTGGATGTGGGTGGGGTAAACGAGATTCCTTTTGCCTCTTAAGGAGTCTGCTCAATATTTTCTCAGCTTTTTATTCAGAAATTTAAGTGTTTCTCCCTCAATCATTCCCTGTTCCCAGTAAGGGTAACATAAACCAACGGACAGGTTCTCTTTAACTGCGTAACTGTAACAAATTAATCAAGTGTCCCTGTTAAAGAAGAATATTGTTCCCATCCAATCTGTCCTGTTAGTACATACATACCAGGTAAATGTATATAATATATACTGAGGTAAGGCTAGATCTACACCACAAATATTAAAGTGGAGTGGAAAATCAGTCAGTATTTTAACATCGCTATACCACAGTTTTCGGTACGGGTTTGCCCAAAAAAACACGGTTGGGTTTTGGATTTTCTAGTATACTGAAGTGTATGTGAATCCGCCAGAAGATAGAACATGTTCTATATTCCAGCAGAGACCAGCGGTTTAGAAATCAGACAACAAAAAATCCGTGCTGTGTAGACCGTAGCTCGGATTTCCTATTGCGGTCTATGGGACACAGGTTAAACTCGAATTTTCGGTGGATTCCAAATACTGTATACGCCGAAAATACGACCAGAAACCAGTGCTGTGTAGACATGGCCTTATTCAGTGACATTTGCTGTTTGAGGTGTGAGGCCATTGACTGGGTGTAGAAGCACCTGGGTGACATTCCCCACATTGGAAAGTATTTATATGGTCTTAAGATGGAGTTCAGTAAGTGGGCAGAGACATCTCATAGGAACATTTAGGCCATGTGAAGCTCTGGTTCTCACACTCTTCTTGCAACCCCTGGATGACCAGCACTTACATAAGAAAAGGCTCAGTTATATGTGTGCAAATATTATCACATTACAATATTCTAGGTGTGTATGGACACAGACACATATACATACATACATACATATAAATATATATATACACACATACACACACACAGTTTAGATTCTATTTCTGCAAGGATCCCTGCACATACATATTCCTCAATCATGCGAACCTCCCATGCCCGCCTACAAGATTTCAGACGTGCGGCACCAATTCTCTGGAATATGCTACCGCGGGCGATCAGGCACATTCACAACCCTCACAGTTTTTAAGAAGGCCCTGTAAAATACATCTTCTCGGTCTGGCCCACCAAGATACCTAATCGCTATCACACACCATCTGTCACTCCCTGCACTTGGGCACTCACAGGCACTTATCTGTATATAGATGTACTGTCAGGGTGGCAGGTACATCCATTTTTCCTGTCACCCACCTATTTATGAAACATGGCTGGACCATTGTAAACTTGGCACTTCTTACCGTATGTTTCACCCCTACACCCTAATAGATTGTAAGCTCTCACGAGCAGAGCCCTCACACCTTGTGTCTCATTTGTAAGTACTTTTAATGTGTAATGACTGTATGTTTACCCTTGAATTTGTAAAGTGCTGCGGAATATGTTGGCGCTATAGAAATAAAGATTATTATTATTATATGTTAATGACCATTGATGCATGTAGATTTGATAATAAGTATAGTTCCAGGAGACTGTATAGTGTCTTGACCTAGATACATTATATATACATACACATTATTGTCCACATTTGCTGTTGCTCAGAGTTGTGTCCAGGGAGGGCAGGAAGTGCCCTCCCTGGCCTCTGTGTGTAGTTGTGTCCTATATGTAATCTGTACTGTAGTGTTCATGTGTTGTACCTGCATGTAATGTATATTGCTATGTTACAAGTAAAGTATTTTTGTAGAAAATTTATCTGCAAGGGTTGTATGTTACGCCCCTGTATTTGGTGGTGGACTGGATTGTATATACAGAATAACATGAGCTAAATAGGGTGTGGGCGTGTGCGTGTGTTTTAAAAAAGTAAACGAACTAGGAACTAAAGGAACGATCCCCGAGTCTCCTATATCAGTCCCACAGATCATAATCATAAGATCCCAAACAATTTTGTACGCACAATCTGACAATGCCAGTGTCAATGACGTGTTTAACCTGCCCTGCAAGATGCGCCAAATCTACCACACTGATACATTTAGCACAGCTTCTGATCGTCTTGTTTAGTTTTATGCGGTCCCAGTTTGAGACATAACTAAATCTTGCTAGCCTAATCTACTTTAACAACACTTTAGTCAGGGCACAACTTTTCCATCGAGAGATGCCTATTCTCTTACATACAGATTTCTATTTTTATTGCATGTAGAACTATGCCCTAAATGCAACTATATAAACATTAAAGTGAACATTAACCTATTTTAAGTCACTTACAGGAAAGTCAGTATCTGTGATCTCTTCACCCACGTCCCCATCAGATGCTAATGTAGTTGAGCTCATCTGAGCTGCTCGTCTTCTCCTCTGAGTTTCTCTGCACATGAAAAAATAAAAACCATCACATACTACAATAAGCACCTGGCATTCCGTTACAAAATAAAACGTCAAAAGGTATAAACAATACAAAAACGAAATATAGATGAATAAACTCACTGTTTTCGTCTCATTGGAGAAGCCGTGGATGCAGATGGTTGTTTTCTGGGAGTACAGGCAGTAGAACTACTTGGTATGGATTCCACAACTAGGCCAGAACATATAGAACATTGTACTGCTTAGAGACGTTACAGTTACCATTACTAACTTAGGTTTTGTACTTTTACAAAATTTAGAACAGACTGTTATCTGTACTTTTATTCCTAAGGGGCCGTTCACACGGCTTATTCTGGGACTGATTCCAGCCGTACTGCGCGCCGTATTTGCACTGCTGGAATCCGTCCCAGTCATTACGGTAATCCACAGTTCTCATAGAACTATGGGTCCGTCTCTTCTCCCCGCTCAGCGAATCCGCCGAGGGGGGAGAAAGTGACATGCACATTATTTACAGCGTGTACGTGGCGCGAATAATGAGTGTCTATGGGGCCGGTGGCCAGCCCCGCGGCAGCTGGCGTAATTGCAGGGCGAAATCCGTCCCCGCAATTACGTCGGCAAAAAGCCGTGTGAACATTGCCTAAACGTACGTTCATCGTGTACTTGCCACACAAAGTCAGTACTTGAGTCCGATTCTCATGTCTGTACAGTTGCTGCATCAGCTTACACCATTCAGGTCTATGGATAGCCATCTATAGACTCTCTGTACATGTAAGTTAACACAAGCTATCAATATGGCAGCCGAGGCGCAGAGTTCAGCTTCACAAAGTGAGAATAAATGCTTAGTTTCTGACAGCTTCAAGGGGAGTAATATATTTTTTAAAATGAAAACAAACATCAAAGCAAAAGCAGAACAGATCTTGATGGATACTACGGACTGGATCAACCAGGTTCCTTCTTTGCTAGTTGATTAGACACATGTAGCAGACTACAGTATTCTACCAGCCAGAAAAACTATTAAGACAAAGCCACAGATTCACCTTAAGAAAAATCCCAAGTCAGGTACTTAAGAGTTTTCTCACAACCATGACTGGCTTCTAACATGTTGGAAAAGGTTAATGAACTCTATTATAAAATAGATTGCTGCTCTGATTTTGCTTTGTTCAGGCGATAAAAAAAAAAAAAAAAAGTTTTTATCTACTGCTAGTGTACACAAACTTCTCTGGGTTACTGATTACCTCCCCCTGCTGTCTCTTATCTGAATAATCCAAGTTGGGACAACTTTTGTAGGGATAGTGTGCGTTAGGGACTAGGTTCCTGCCGGGGGCGCCCTTTTAGGGGGCGACTACCTCGTGTTCCCTTGTAGGGCGTGATAGGTCAAGTAGGGATTTGTAGGACTTTTTCTGTTTTTCTATGTCCCAGTATTTATACACACATATGTACATTACTATACCCGTGTTTTGTTTTGATTAATATATATTATTTAGGTGTATGCACTTTGTCCTTAAAGGGGTTGTCTCGCTACAAAGAATAGCTTTCAAATTGTAGGGAACACAAAATAAAGACATTTTCCAAATATATTGCATTGTTCCTCTGTTTTCCCTAAAGAGATACAAGTGAATTTATTACCTCCATGGCTATTTCAGTTCCCCCTCAGTAACCGACCTGTAAACAATCTCCTGGGGCTGTTTGTTCAATGAGATAACAAGAGTGAGTCATCACACAGGTCCACAGTGTCAGTCAGTGTCCTGTGCTGCCAGACAGTAAAAAGCTTGATTTATCTCAAAGTAAACAGCTCTGTAATTAGGGCTTTTGTTTTGGGATCCAGATAAGAAGTCCTTGGAGTAGTTTGAGAACTAATCTAATCTAATTAGCATCTGAAACCACAGAGCTTATTGCTGTACAAAGCATGAGTTTATGCAAATTATCTGAACCAGGAAGTGACAGAGAATTTCTTTCATGCATTCTTTGAAACCCTGTGGGGAGACAACTCCTTTAAGTTTTAGATATTTTTATTAAAAGTTATATTTTAGTGAAACACGTTTTTTCCTGTGGTTTTGTATAATTTTTCTTTTCGTGTAGTTTGGGGATACTGCTACACTACGTCTGTACCCGTTTTAGATTTCTTGGTTTGTTTTTGTTGTTGCTGTAAAGTCAGTCTGACCATGATGAGTCACTTCCTGCCGATTCTTATCTATAGCACAGAAGCTTGTTTACCTTAGTGAATGACAAGTTTTAAGCATTACAAGTTTTAGCTTTGTGTTCTACAGAATATATATCGCCTGCAGTCATGTCACTGTAACAGGAATAGCAAGAGACAGCAGAGCTGATATGCCAAGTCACTGAGTACAACCACCCACAGTCTGACCAGGATGCGCGAGTCTGAAGCTGTCTGTGACTTTGTGAAACAGCATGGTTTGACAACCCTTTTAACTGGAAAAATTTATTCTTTATACATATATCAGAATAAAATTACAAATGCCACACGCAATATCCGGGGTATCAAACTCAGCTGTGTAAATGGGCCACACATGAAAAATAAAATTTGAAGCCGATGGGTTGCAATCATTTCAAATTTGATAGAATAAAAAATATAACTCGGGCAGGCAATTACTCACAGTATTGCTAAATATATATTTTTGCTTTGCATGGTAAGCATTTATAAAATGCTGGGGGGAGGGGGGGTGGAGTTTATTTTCTTTTTGGTTTTCGTTTATTTTTTACTTGTACCATTATGTTAGTGAATCTTTCTAACACTGACATAACTGTACTACATTATATTATGCCTACTGTATATCAGCCTTTAAGACCTCGCCTCTGGGCAGGGCAATGGCCTCTGATCCATCACTGTAATCATCAGCACCATGCCACTGTGCAGCAGGTTGCAGAGGAAGCGATGAACGAACCCCCTCCCTCTGCCACAGTTGCTATTGACCGTGGCATCTAAAGGGTTAAATAGCCAGAATCGGTGGAAACTCTGCTCACTAGAGCAGGAACTTGGCATCTCTGATGTCGTCTAGGGAGCTCCAGTATCCTGCACGATGCAGATGACAGCCTGAAGGGCTGCAGGTGGCCCCTTCTAAGAGTTATGAACTTTTTAGCCTTTCCAGTAGTAACACAGAGGGTTGGCATCAGCTGTACAAACAAATAAACCATTTGCACTACATAAACATACTTATGCACTCACTGCTGATAGAAGTAGAGTTACTGTTTTGCACATTAGACTCTCCTACGAATGAAGAGCTGGCGAGGGGCTGTAAGACACTTGGTGTGTGTAAAGGTCGCAAAATATACTGAGTTGCCATGATTGGTGTAGATGTCTGTTGTATCACCGGGTCTGGTGTTGGGGAACCTGAAACAGCCAGAGGGGAGGTCAGCATTCTCGGCCGTAAGCGGTCATATATCCCCTTTCTTGTGCGTGCTGTGGAGTCAACAAAAGTCATAAAATAATGATTAATTTTTTTTTTTTTAAATATGTATAAAAAAATAAATAAATAAAAAAAGTCTATATACTCTAGTAAGAAAGCCAAAAAGATATACATCAAAATAGTAAAACTGATAAAACTTTAACCAGATGACACAGGTTTAAAGGGAACCTGTCACGTAGGTTATGCCCCTCTTGCTGAGGGCAGCACAAGCTAGTGACAGATATGCTGTTTCCAGCACTGTGTCCCTTATTATGTAAGATGCAGCAGTTTCAGAGCATTTACCCCTCAAATCTTATTCATGAGTAGGTGTTAGCCCCGCCCACCACAGCCTAGCCCCCAGGTGGGCGGGGTTTGAAAAAAAACTGACACTCTGAAGGACTCTTCGAATGACTCTTCTGGCAGACAACTGCAGATTCGAGCACTAAATACCCGAACCCTCCCGCATCTTACAGGAGAAGGGACCCCGCGCTGGAAACAGCAGGTCGGACACGAGCTTGTGCTGTCCTCAGCCAGGGGAGCAAAAACTATGTGACAGGTTCTCTTTAAACCCCTCTGGATACAAGCTAAGGCAATGTTCACACAACAGAGTTTTACTTTACATTTCCACCACTGAATTAGGCTAATCTGTGTACTATCTAGAATACATGTGGACATCGTGTCAGTAAGCCTGATGCCACTTATTATTATTATTATTCCACAGTATTGTTTTTACAAAGTATAAATATATGGTGTGGATTCCAATTAATAAATAAGGAGACATGGATTTCTGGTAGAATCTACATAGATTGTAATGTAGGTTCTGTGCCATAATATGTTATGTTCCACCGTGTGACCATAACCTTACAGCATTGTCAAGGAAAGGAGAGGGGGGGGGGGTGTTATCAGCTCTAGTAATTGGCTAATATGAGTGACCTCCTATTAGCCAAATTGGAGAGCTGCTAACAAACCACATCTCTTACTCTAGGAGAGGTAGCTCATTCATGTGCAGGCATTCCTCGTCTTACATCTGTCCCTTAGTTACAAACGGAGGCTTATGGGGCATGCTAACACTTGTAGTTCCATATCAGATAGTAGCTGTGGAACGACAAGATCCAGCATGCAACAGCAGTACATGAGGTGAAATCTTAACAGGGGCATAGATAGCAAAACAAATGTAAAAACCCTTCCCTGCACTATCCAAAATAAAAACAAAGACCTTTTGTGCTGGAGTTACATTTAATATACCTGTTCCGACTTACAAATTCAACTGCAGTGTCAATCAGCTGCCTCTAAGGCAAGTAAGATATTGGCGTGTATTAAAAGAGGCATGGACTCGCAGGACAAGGATGTAATTCTATCGCTGTATAAAGCATTGGTGCGACCTCACTTGGAAAATGCGGTTAAGTTCTGGGCTCCAGTTTATAGAAAAGATGTATTGAAGCTAGAGAGTGCAAAGACAAGCAACCAAACTTATAAGGGGAAAGGAGCATCTTAATTATGAGGAGAGGTTAGTAGAATTGAACTTAGTCTTGAGAAAAGACGGTTTCGGGGGGACATGATTAATTTATATAAATATATAAATGGTCCCTACAAAAAGTATGGGGAAAAATTATTTCATGTAAAGCCCCCTTAAAAGACAAGAGGACATTCCCTTCGGCTGGAGAAAAAAGGATTCAATCTCCAGAAGGGCTTTCTTCACTGTAAGAACTGTGAATCTGTGGAATAGCCTGCCTGAGGAGCTGGTCACAGCAGGAACAGTTGGGAGTTTCAAGAAAGGCTTAGATAACTACCTGAAACAAAAGAAAATGAATGCGTACGTAGCTATGTAAAATTCTAGATCCTGTCTGATGGCGGTTCTGTGGTCAGAGACGGAGTCTCCACTGGAGCAGATTGGTTGTTGCCTTGTGGGTTTCAGGGCATTCACCAGTGGTGAGGCTGGGCTTAAAATCCTTGTCTTCCTCCCTCCAACCACATTTTATCACCCTTGGTTGAACTTGATGGACACGTCTTTTTTTCAACCGTACTATGTAACTTAAGAACAAACCTACAGCCCCTTGTTATATTTCCCAGCAACGGAAATGCATGGCTTTCCCTGGTGACAATCGCTAAGGGTAGGGGTTTGTGAAGGTGCGCCTGTGGCTAAACACCAGGCCAGCTTCAATCTAAAGAGAGCCTGTCCCAATGTGGCAATTTTTATCAAACCATTCGAATTTAAGATCTCGGTTTTATTTCCATTCCCTGACTGAAATCACTGTGTACAATAAGAATTTAACTAGTGGGCTTGTCCCTGAGGATCAGTGGTGTCAAAGAAAGGAAAGATTTGGACCGCTATGCAGAGGATTCTGTAAGCTTGATTACAACGTTAAAGTGGCCGCCCATGCTTTCCATTTTAATAAACTTAAGCTGCTGCAGTAAATTAAAAAATGTCATACTCCCCTTGCCAACCACCCCTGTTCCAGTACTGCCAACAGTCTCAGCGAGTCTTCTGCTTACATACAGCTGCTGGCTTGTGACTGCTACAGCCCCTGATTGCCAGCAGCAATCACAAACCACTGCCCATTTAAAAGTGAACGGCTCCAAGTGGTGATGTTAGACAACGGTGACACAAACAGCGGTGAGTGGTGACATACGACCCCGTTTATTTTCTTGCGAGAGCAACTTAAAGGGGTTGTCTCACTACAAGGATTGCTTTTTATGTTAAAGATCTTGCAAAAAACAAGTCACTTTGTAATATGTGTCCATTTACAATGTCCTACCTATTCCTAGATATCCCCTCTTGTATGGGCTGCATCAGCTACTTAGGTCACTGTAGCTACAGACCTGTTTGATCTCTCCTGATAGGCTGCCAGCACTGGTTGCTATAGCTACAGACCTGGCTTCTACTGCAGCCTAGTGGAAGCCATTAAACACGCCCCTGAATTCAAAGTGAAACCAAGAAAACAGGACTGAAGTAAGACGAATCAGTGTAGTGAGATAACCCCTTTAAATGTATTTAAAGAAAAAAAATAAAGACCTGGAGAATCTCCGGAAAACAAAAATAAAATATTAAGGCCAATTACACTGGTCACTTACCTCTCTGATTGTTGGTAAAAGCTGCCGATTCCTGCATGGACCTGACAGGTAGAGACGTCCATTAAAATTAAATAGTTATGGGATCATATATATTACTGTCATATAGAAAATGTGTATTTCACAAATCAGTAAGAACAATGCATACCTGATCTGGGAAAGAGTGAGGTCGAGTTTCTTCCAGAGAGAAGACATCATGAATGGTACCTCTGCTTGATTTTCTGAACAAGAGATTGCAAGTAAATGCAGAGTGACTTATTAAAGTGAAAAAAAAAACTGCTGAACAGATACCACTATATATACACAAAACATGACAGACTAGACAATCTAGTGTTATAAAAGGGAACTCTTTAAAGTGACCTACTCATTTTTGTCAGACCACTTGCAACAGCAGGGTTAACGTTAGTGGTTAGCTACTTAGGGCGACATGTCAGAAAAGAGGCGCCAGTTTTAACGCGCATTAAGTGAGTGTCTAGAGCACCTGAATTAATGAACCTGTGAAGAATCTGGCATGTGGTATACCTTGCATAGTATAATCGATGTGCCTAATCTAGGTGCATCACAAAATCAAGGCGCATAGTGTAACATTGCTAGCATATTTGATGCGCCTAATTTAGGCTTGTGATGACCCAACCAGCAAAGAATGCTGGGAGATTTTAACCCAATTATAAAACGACGTAATTGACATACATATGCTTCACCAGATCAGAAGTGCTCACATTTCTGGAATCTGCAACAGCAAACACTCACCCTTTGCCTTCATTGTTATATACTCATTCAGGATCGTAGTTAGGTTTTTTCCAAGGAGAGACTGTAAAAAAAAAAAAAAATTGGATATTTATCGTATAAAGAAATCACCCATAAATGAGTAAAAGTCAATCCAGGCTACCATAAATGTTACTATCAAGCTGTACAGTTGTAAACTATTGATTTTCTTTTTCATTCGACAAAGATTATTTACCTTTAACTGCACGTTAAAGGGGTTTTGCCACGATGTAATGTTGACGTGGGATCCTCCAAAATGGGTATTTAATCACTTTTCTAAATATATGTCATTAACAAAAGTGAAGCCTGTGAGATTTACAGCTTTCTTTACAAGCCCTTAGTTACTTAGTTTGCATTAGACACGACAAGAGGAGAGCTGACAGGCCGCTTGCGTATTTGCACTTCTTATCTGATGACAGGGAACATGAATGAGCTTGCAAGGGGCTGTGGAGAAAGATGTTGTGTCTTTTGTATAGAGCAGGGGTGTCAAACTGCGGCCCTCCAGCTGTTGCGAAACTACAATTCCCAACAACTGGAGGGCCGCAGTTGTGACACCTGTGGTATAGAGAATCTACTGGTTTTAATGTAATTATTTGAGTACACATTGCACAAGGCTCCCTTACTGCTCAGCCCTCCTCCCTCTCACCCTCGAGGCTACTGTGCTTTGTTTACCGTCTCTCCTAAGCAGATTAAGAGCTAATGAACTCACTTCCGGGCAAAACCCCTTTAAAAGCTAAAGACTGTTACCAAATACATTGCTGTTTTAATTTTTCGATGTTGGAGATAGAGAAAATATTATCTACCGCTAGTTTACACAAGCTTCTCAAGGATACCGACCATCTCTCCCTGATCTCTCTCTTATCTGATTGTGCTAAGCAGCCATCCGATCATGAGAAGTCCGTCCCTGCGGAGTCTTATCTCTAGCATAGGAACTGGTTTACATAAGTTAACGACAAGTTTAAACCTTTAGGCTATGTTCGCACGGCTTAAAATGGGACGTATTTGGGCCCGTTTCTCGCGCAGTAATACAGGGCGAAATACGTCCCAGTCATAACCTCCTCTCCTCTCCCCGCTTGCACAATATGCCGCGGGGGGAGATAAGTGACATGTCAATTACTAGCGCCAAAAATGCGCCGCTAGTAATGAATGTCAAAGGGGCCTCGCGAGCTCCCGAACTCCGGCGTAGTTATGGCATGTGAACATAGCCCTAGGGTTCATCTACGTGGCAATGACTTGGTCGTTCTCTGACGCAGACCTGGAATTTCAAAACCATCAAAAACTGACTGTAAAACCCTTCTCATAGACCTGAATTGAACATCAGAACTGTAGCCCACACAACGCAGATTTTCTTGAGGTCGGATTTTACAAAAAAAACTTGGTACATAATATTAATACTTATGTAGCCGTATAAAACATCTTGACTGTAGTCCGATGGCAACTTTGGGATCAGGAATGAAATCTTCCTTCAGGGCAGATCGGTTCTTGCCTCGTGATTTCCTAAGTCTTTATCAGCAGTGGAAATGAACATTTAAAGATTCCCTATCCCCCTCAATTTTAAAAAGATGTCTTTTTTTCAACTGTACTAACTGCGTTCATTCTTCCGCCGTACTTTAGGTCAAAAAAGCATCCCAAGTGTTTCTATGTCGGATCCACAACCAAAACCACAGAGACAAATGGGACCCATTTTCTGACTAATCCGGCAGAAAATAAACAACCGAAATCCACAATGAAAACCACGTCAAAATACTTGTCAGACAATGCGGTTTTAGGATTCAGAATCTGAGGAGTATTTTGACGCGTCATGTGGACGTACGTTTAGAGCTCTGTAGCCTTGTGCATTACATATAATAAGCCCCTTGCACTTCTATTACTGCAGTCTAAAACTGCCTGTGGCTCTGTGAACCGGCATGTTGAGATAACCCATTTACATTATATTGGGTCTGGACAAATCCCAGTCACCCTGATGACTAAAGAGTCTGTTGGGGTGACTGGAGCTCTACTGCCTCCTCTGCATAATGATAGCATGGAGCTAGATGCCGTTACTGTCCGTAACCTGCTCCATGTCCAAAGTTTATAAAGTCCATAGTTTAACTCCTCCATAATCCATTCAAAGATCAATCAAAGAGGCGCCACAGCACACCTGAAATGTTTCAGCTGCTGTGTCCCCTTTGGCAAGCTGTTCACCAACACGGGTTTATCACTTATAATCCATTTTAACCCCTTAATGTTCCTGACGGATATACTTGTTAGGAAGGCATCAAGCACCTAAACACTCGTCGCTGTGATTAGTATATGGAACTGCGATCCATGGTGGCCCCCTAAGGTGCGATCATAGGGTTCCATTCGGTTCCAAAGGCTAATGATGGCCTCCACTGCTGCCATGTATGTACTACTATAACACCCTGCATTGGCATTATAGGAGATGAATGGAATGCTTGAAGTACTGCCAAATATAGTATGAGCAATCAAGTGATCACATGTTCAAGTTCACTAGGCGGACTAAATGTCGTGACAAAAAAGTAATATATATATATATATATATATATATATATATATATATACACATGATCAAAAAAGTTTTAAAAAGTAACAGGAAATTTCCCATAGAAAGCAACAAAAATAAACAATTAGGCCGTGTTCACACGGCTTATTCCCGACGGATTTGTGAGCCGGATTGCGCGCTCAAATCCGCCGTGAATAAGGGGCGGGATGGGGGCGGGGCCGGAGCGCGGCCCCATAGACAATGCATTGTTTACGGCGTGTCCGCGTCGTAAATAATGTGCATGTCACTTTCTCCCCCCGCGGCGGATTCGCCGAGCAGGGAGGAGCGACGGAATCCACTGTTCTCTATGAGAGCAGTGGATTACCGTCATGACAGGGACGGATTGGCGCCGTACTGCAGCGCAAATCCAGCGCGCAGTACAGCGCCAATCCGTGGCAAAATAAGCCGTGTGAACGAGACCTTAGCGTCACCGCGTTGATAAAAGTCTGATCTAAAGTGTTATCTATCCCACACAATGAATGCCATAAAAAATAAAACGCCAAAATTGTGTTATTTACTTATCCCGCCTACCTCAAAAATGGAATAAAAAAAGGATTAAAAAGTTGTATACACAATTGATAGCAATAAAGACTAAATCATTGGTCTCAGAAAATGGGAATACTAAGCAGTTTTAATGAAAACGATATAATTTTGGTAATGCCCGAATCGTAGAATACAGATAATGTCATTTATTTCAAACGATGAACTTGAAGAAACAAAACCCACACATAAAAGGTTGTTGTTTTTTTCCCATGTTCCACCCAACAAAGAATTATTTTTTGTTTCCCAATCGATTAAATGGTACGGTCCATTGAACCAATACAAAGTACATCGTGCCCTGCAAAAAGCAAGCCCTCATATGTCTATGCAGATAGGAAAATAAAGTTACGGCTTTTGGAAGGTGGAGGTGAAAAGAATGAAAATAAAAAAATATCTGTGTCCGTAAAAGTTAAAAAGATGCTAAGTGTGTGCAGTGAAGACTAACGTCTAAAGTATGATATAAAAAAAGAAAAGCTCACAGGCCTCTCGTGCAGGGCTATGTGCTCACCTCCCATCAGTCTCTGTTACAGACAGAACATGCAGGTGTGCACTATGGGCCTTATAGAAATTCTTACCAGCAAGCATCCTGGAACGCTCCCATCTTCTGTATGATGCTCTGCATACTCTTTGAGATTTGGACTCTCCGCAATAAAGGATCGGCAAGTAGATGTCAGTTTTTCTTGCTGCAAGTAACCTGAAAGCAACACAACATTGTAAGACACATGTCACTACATCCTGGCACTTACACTGCGGGGAAAGTGAATGTCTATGGGAGCCGACCCTGAGCGTGTTAGAAGCACGCACCGCTATATGCCGCGAAGACGTGTGAACACACCTCAGCGATCGCTTCACGGTCATCAGAGGGAGACACCACAGCAGAGCCGGTGCTGGAGAGGGTAACTGTTTTTTTCTTGAATCATTATTAATACTATAACTGCATACAGTGAGGGGTTTCAAAACCTGTTCACACATTTGGACGCACCTATACTTCCAGACTGCTTTTAGGAGTAGGAAGCGGGCTCACACGCCAAGCCTGCTCCATACGTGGTGGGCGCCAGCTGTTCGATACAGCCAACAATAATTATCGCTACGGGATTAGAGACAGCTCTCGGTGGTTACCAGTAAAACTGTCTTTATCATGGTGTCTAAATTATGACAGTGTATGGCTGCGGTATACTGCGCACGCTATGGCAGGGTGCCGTTCGGTTGCCATGGCAGCTGAAGACCTCTGTAGCTGCCATGACAACACACCTATTACATCCTGTAAACCCTCATCTACTACCATAGGATTAATGTGACCCCATGCTGATTTTTTCATGGTTCCAGACAAGGATTAAATAATTTATTTTATTTTTTTTAAACCCAGATATTAAAGGTTTAAAACACCGCCCTTTAGTCATTTTGCAAATATAAAACTGAATTAAAGGGTTTGTATCATTTCATTGAATGGTCTTCAGAATAAGGTGACAGTGAAAACAAGTAACTTTGCAATTAGATGTCATTAGCAAAGCTGCTTTGTTATCACAGTTTTCCTTATCATCTGTTTCTGTTTACACTGATCTCCAGTGCTGGTGGGATCCCTCCTCCTTACATTTCACTAGCTGAGAGCTCATTTACATTCTGTTCAACTCCCGGTCCCACAGCGCTTGCATTCCTGCCTTTCACTCAAAGTAAGGGGCCGGCACATTTTCACTCTGCACAGCCAGAAGAAACAGAATAACACTGCAGGGCTTCTATAATCAGGAAACAGCACAATTATGTGTCGATCCCTGCCTCTCCTGCATAGAAGGGAGATCTGTGTCGTGCATAGAAAGCTGGATTCAACTGTAACAAATCTCCAGCTGTGAGAGGAGAAGAGATCAGTGCTCAGTCTAGATTGAATGCAGCCTGTGGTATGTATACAGCTCTTACAAATTAAGTCTGCTTTGGGAGAGGCACAGTGACGTGTGGACGCAGAGTAGAGGGGGGGGGGGTGTCTCGGGAGCCAGCATGAACAGCGAAGTGGGGATGATGTCACCCAGCTGGGAGGGGAAGAAACGCCGCTGCATTTCTAGAGGTGAGAAGCTGAGAGCAGTATGAATCAGCCGAACTAAAGAAGCGATACATCCCCTTTAAATATACCATCAAGTATCCCGGACTGTGACCATTATAAAAAACGAGTTTTCTTGGCGATATCGCATCCCTAAAATATTAGAAATAAAAAGTCACGCATGTTACAAAATGGTACAATTAAAAAATACGCTTAATACGGAAAAAAAAAAAAAAAAAAAAAAAAAAAAAAACACAGCCGAAGAAGCTTTTATTTATTTATTTTTAACAATGGACACATAATGAAAACTCTGCAAATTTGGCATCAACGGAATCCAATCGACCGACAGAATACAGAAAATGCAATTTATATCGCACAGGGTAATCCATAAAAACTAAACTCCCACCAAAATAGTGGTTTGCAGGGCTGTGGAACCGGTGTCCATTTTGGTGGAGTTGCTATAAAATGGACCAAATCCCAAAATATATAATAAGTTGGTCCAGTTAGTTCAATGCAGTGTAAAGAGCAAGACAAATAGGGTCCGGCCAGTGCTGCTGCTCCCATATCTTCAGCCTCATCACATGAGGAGTGTAATTGATGACATGGAGCAGGCAAAGCGCTGCCCCAGGAGAAAAGGATTCCGCTCCCATAGCAAACAGATTGACCAGATTTCAGCAAAATGTTTAACTTGCTTTCAAAGAAGCAGAAGATCAACTGATCATCAAAACTGACTGTGGCTGAGGCAATTCCTTTATACCCTGACATTGTTAGGCCATGTCCCCACTGCACGGGTTTTCGGACGGTGTTTCAGGCGGTTTGCGGTTTTTCAGACCGCCTGAAAAACCGGCCGAAAATGAGCAGAACGGGGCTCTATGGAAAACCCATGCAGCTGTCCCCACTGCACGGGTTTTCCGCCCAGCGTTTTTTCTGCCCGCGGTCGCTCAAAAAACATTGAGCATGTTCATTCTTCCGTCCGGTTTCCGGACGGAATATGAACACCTCAATGGGAGGGCTGTTCTCCACTCATCGCGGAGAAAAGCCCTCCCCCCGCGGCCATGGGGACGGCCGCAAAACCGGACAAATATCGGTCAGGTAAACCGACTGGTATTTGTTTGCTGCCAAGGGGACGCAGCCTTACAGATGTTGCCCCTGTGGTCACCGCTTTGCCACCAACCCAAGTTAGTGTAGAGAGGCCGTTCTCTAGCCTGGAAATAAGATCAGATTTGGAGGTCATCTATGAAGGCAATACTATTTCTCAGAACAAACTCATAAACCCCACAAATGTTATTCAGGACGTTTCTGTTAAAAACTTTTTTTCCCCACTTCCTGCTGCGTATTGTAGCTTTACAATTTATTAACATTTTTTGTGTTCTAAAGTCGTATCCAGTAAATATACTTTATGTTCAACCTAAATAGCTTGATTATTGTACCATAAGGTGATAAACAGCCTGATGTAACCATTTTACTACAGTAAAGTTATCACTTAAACATGCGCCATGAGTCGGAGTTCAGGTGTGTTCGCAAAGCATTTTTCAATCCGAAAAGTGCCACCTAAAACTAATCCAAACGCATACCCAAAGTGTGCTGCATGTTTGGATGCGTTTTTACTGCAGCAGAAACGCACCCTATAGTTTTAAATAAGGCGCCTGGTGCGTCAAACGGATCAAGAATTGGCATGTCAACTCTGATCGGATCCGTTAAACACATCCGAAAGATGCATGTAAAACACGTACTGTGTAAACGCCGATGCTCGTTTTACATCAGATCAGCGTAAATCACACCGAGCATCGATTTAGATGCGTTTGTTTTTCGGACCCACACACAACACGTATCTGAAAAAAAGTCACGTGAACATCCCCTAAAGGAAATTGAGGAGTTGGAGCACTGGCTCACCGACGCCGCAGCCCTGTTCAGCACACCGGCCGTTTGTCATTTAACAAAGTCTATTTACTGACAGCATCACTTATCCCTACAATTATTTTGTTGCAAACACACAAAGGAGTATTTTATTACAAAATTTACTAGACCCGTTTCCTCCATTTCTAAACCTTCTTTATAGTGACTTTTTGAGAAAGGTCGGATGACAAACGTCTTTTACAGTCACATTTAAATATTCTCACTGGAGCCTGTAGTAAATTTTGTAATAAAATACTCCTTTGTGTGTTTGCAACAAAATAATTGTAGTGTGCAGTCAATTTATCAAAAATGTTTGGACTCAAATGGTCTGACTTGCACCTTCTACACACATTCTATTTTACGGAGTGCTTCTCCCTATCGAAAACCTTTCTGGACCATCACTTATCGCGTAAGGCGATCGTCATAAAAAGTGGGGTTTTGGTGGTTTCCCCTATTAAAAAAAATTGGAAATAAAAAGTCCTCAAAAAGTCCAAAAGTGATTCCAATAAAAAAGCACAGCTCAGCCCACAAAAAATGAGCCCTCACTTGGGTCCGTGGGTGGAAAAATAAGTTACTGGCCACATGAGGGCAAAAAACATAATGAAAACTCAGCAAATTCAGCCTCAGCAGAATCAAACCGACAGAAAACGCCATTTACATCGAGCAGGGAACGCCATCAAAAGTAAACGCTCAACAATAGGGTCTGGTTTTTCTATTGCTCCACCTCACAGACAATGTTTTGGGGAACTTCCAGTGTAGTCTATGGAGCCGTCAATGACACCATTAACAAGAGCTTCTTGTCCCGCAAAAAACAAGCCCCCAGAGGTCTCAAGGAGAAACTACAGCGAGGGCTCTTGGAAGGCAAAAGCGAGAACCATAGAGAATGGGGTGAAGCTTCAGAGGTAAACAAAGCACATTCCATTCAGTGACAGCAAGCAGCGCTCCTGACACTACAGCAAACTGCCGCCGCGTCACTGCTCTAGGGGGAGCACCCAGTCTGACCGCACATGCTGGCGGTTGTAGTTCCACACCAGCGCTCTGTTTACGGCGGCATGCGGCTCCGCACGTATACGTTGGGGACGTGACAGGTGTCCGTACACAAACAGACGCAATGGCCGAGGAGGCCTCAGCTTATCAGATGGAGAGCACACAGCCCTGACCGCACTCACCCAGCACCAGGCGGGCCACATCGGAGGGAAGCAGCATGGCGAGACGTCAGCCGCTGCTGCCCGGAGCTCCTCACCCCGCTGGGCACCGTCCCGACAGCTACAGCTTCTCCCGCGCTGCTGCGTGGTGCCACACTCTGAAGCTTCCCCGGCGCGGAGCGTCAATACAGTTCCGGATGAGGGAAGCACGTTCAGAGTTCCGCCCAGAAGAAAGTGTTATAATTACTGGACAAGAAAGACACAGAATCTGCATAGAATGTATAAATGTACACACATGCTGCTCCACACTGTATCTATGTATATAATGTATAGATGTACACACATGCTGCTCCACACTGTATCTATGTATATAATGTATAGATGTTATACTGTTCCACACTGTGTATATTTTTATAATGTATAGATGTTATACTGCATCTATGTATATAATGTATAGATGTACACACATACTGTTCCACACTGCATATATGTATATAATGTATAGATGTACACACATACTGTTCCACACTGTGTATATGTATATAATGTATAGATGTACACAAATACTGTTCCACACTGTGTATATGTATATAATGTATAGATGTACACACATACTGTTCCACACTGTGTATATGTATATAATGTATAGATGTAATACTGTTCCACACTGTGTATATGTATATAATGTATAGAGGTAATACTGTTCCACACTGTGTATATGTATATAATGTATAGATGTACACACATACTGTTCCACACTGTATATATGTATAGATGTGCACACATACTGTTCCACACTGTATATATGTATAGATGTGCACACATACTGCTCCACACTGTATATAATGTATAGATGTGCACACATACTGCTCCACACTGTATATATGTATTTAATGTATAGAGGTAATACTGCTCCACACTGTATATATGTATATAATGTATAGATGTGCACACATACTGCTCCACACTGTATATAAGGTATTGATGTGCACACATACTGCTCCACACTGTATATATGTATTTAATGTATAGAGGTAATACTGCTCCACACTGTGTATATATATATATATATATATATATATATATATATATATATATAATGTATAGATGTACACACATACTGCTCCACACTGTGTATATGTATATAATGTATAGATGTACACACATACTGTTCCACACTGTATATATGTATGGATGTGCACACATACTGCTCCACACTGTATATATGTATTTAATGTATAGATGTAATACTGCTCCACACTGTATATATGTATATAATGTATAGATGTTCACACATACTGCTCCACACTGTATATATGTATATAATGTATAGATGTTATACAGCTCCACACTGTATATATGTATATAATGTATAGATGTACACACATACTGCTCCACACTGTATATATATATATATATATATAATGTGTAGATGTTATACTGCTCCACACTGTATATATGTATATAATGTATAGATGTACACACATACTGCTCCACACTGTATATATGTATATAATGTATAGATGTACACACATACTGCTCCACACTGTATATATGTATATAATGTATAGATGTACACACATACTGCTCCACACTGTATATATGTATATAATGCCATAATTGGTGACTAATTGGTATTTTCACTGTATCGGTGGCTGGTTACCCTTTACCTCACTTTAAGTAATAGTTGGTGGGGTAGGTCTTTATAAGGGTAGGATTTGTGTATTTATCAAGCATAAGTTATGCTATTTGGTCAATTAGATTAAGTTTTTTTTAATGCATATTAATAAAGGTTCGTTTATTTTATTGGAATCTAATTTTTTTCTGTGAGCTGTCTACTGTAGTTAAGTTCCCAGTGATTTATCAATTTTTTTGTGAGTTGCTTAATGCCAAAGAGCTAAATTTTTGTCTCATCTGGCCACAGCACCTTCTCCCAATTACTCACAGAATTGTCCAGGTGTTCATTGGCAATCTTCAGACGGACCTGTACATGTCCCTTCTTGAGTAGGAGGAACTTGCAGGTTCTGCAGGATTTGAAACCATTATACCATAATGTGTTACCAATGGTTTTCTTGGTGACTGTGGTCCCAGTTGCCATGAGATCATTAACAAGTTACCCCTGTGTAGTTTTAGGCTGATCTCTCACCTTCCTCACGATCCAGGATACCCCACGAGGTGAGATTTTTCATGGTGCTCCTGATTGATGTCGATTGACAGTCATTTTGTTTTTTCTTCCATTTTCTTACTATTGAACAGTTGTCACCTTCTCACCTTGCGTTTTACTTATGGTTTTGTAGCCCATTCCAGCTTTGTGCAGGTCTTTGATCTTGTCCCTGACATTCTTAGAAAGCTCTTTGGTATTGCCCATATTGTAGAGGTTAGAGTCTGACTGATTAATTGAGTCTGTGGAAAGGAGTTTTTTATAAAGGTGACTATTTAAGACAGCTGTCTTTAATGCAGGTAATGATTTGAGTAGGAGGGTCTAACTGGTCTGTAGGAGCCAGAACTCTCATTGGTTGGTAGGGGATCAAATACTTATTTCTCTCAGCAAAATGCAAATAAATTTATATAATTTATACAATGTGATTTTTTGGATTTTATTTTGGATATTTTATCTCTCAATGTTAAAATTAACCTACCCTTAACTTATAGACTGTTCATGTCTTTGTCAGTGGGCAAACTTACAAAATCAGCAAGGGATCAAACAATTATTTCCTGCACTGTATGTAGCACCGAGGGATTATGGTGTCAAATCATAAGAATTTTATATTGGTTCGCTTTGTACTAGTTACAGAGAGAAGTTTGAGTCACTTTTTTCCAAATGATTTTCCACTTGCCTATGGATATCTCTTTATTTAAATAGTGTTCCCAATTGTCATATAAGAATGTTGAGAAGGCTCATCTGGTTAGAGTGTAAATTTCAGAGATTAGTCCCCTTGTAGAAGTACACAGTTTGCATATTAATTTATTAATTTAAATCTAGTGAGACGAGAGACTTTAGAGGATCCCAAGGTACTACAAGCGAAATGAACAATTTGTAATTAAGAGTATTCACAATTATACCTTCATTGTGTGATGAACTACAATATCTGCAAATCTTAAAAGTTTTCTATCAAACCATGGTTTCATAGATAGATTACTCAGGCTGATTGGGAACAATGGATTAGAGAGAAAGGAAGTCACTGCAGACGATTAGCATACATTAAATTTCTTTGCATTCCATTTCCATATACAGGCAGTCCTCGGGTTACATACGGGTTAGGGACTGTAGGTTCGTTCTTAAGTTGAATTTGTATGTAAGTCGGAACCAATATATTTAGTACATGTAGGGTGGCTATGTATGGTGTCTCTGTATGGTGTGTAATTATAGGCAGGTATATGTCCTCATAGCAGGTATAGGCAGGTATATGTCCCCTCATAGGCAGGTATAGGTCCCCCATAGGCAGGTATAGGCAGGTATTTGTCCCCCATAGGCAGGCTATAGGCAGGTATTTGTTCCCCATAGGCAGGTATAGGCAGGCTATAGGTAGTTATTTGTCCCTCATAGGCAGATATAGGCAGGTATTTGTCCCCTCATAGGCAGGCTATAGGCAGGTATTTGTCCCCTCATAGGCAGGCTATAGGCAGGTATTTGTCCCCTCATAGGCAGGTATAGGCAGGGCTTACTAAAAAAAAACAAATACCTCACTCCCCCACTGCTCCGAGGCTTACCTGTGGCTCCGTCTTCTCTCCGACTTCTAGCGCAGGCCAGTGATGTCATCAGGCTGCGCAGGCAGCATGATGACATCACACGCTGCCTGCGCCGGAGACTCCAGAAGGTCGCATGTCTACTTGCGGCCTTCCGGAGTTCTATTACGGAGCAGTGAGCGCCCAGCAGTCGCATACAGCCGAAGCGATCCCCACCGGTGCCCGGGCCATGGCAGTGCCCGGACGCCAACGGGGACCAGAGAGTCAGTTGTATGCGCTCTCAGGAGTCGCATACAGCTGCAAAGATTGCTAACAGCGCACAGGCCACAGCAGCGCCCAGACGCTGTCAACTACTCGGTCAACAGCTGTACGTGACTCTTAGGCCTCGTTCACACAGCTTATTTGTCCGCAGATTGGCGCCGTACTCCGCGCCGGATTTGCGCTGCAGTACGGCGCCAATCCGTCTGAGTAATTACGGTAATCCACTGCTCTCATAGAGAACAGTGGATTCCGTCGCTCCTCCCCGCTCGGCGAATCCGCCGCGGGGGGAGAAAGTGACATGCACATTATTTATGGCGCGTACACGCCATAGATAATGACAGTCTATGGGGCCGGGGAGCGGCGCCCCCGCCGCGTTCCGGCCCCGCCCCGTCCCGCCCCTTATTCACGCCGGATTTGCTAGCACAATCCGGCTCACAAATCCGCCGTGAATAAGCCGTGTGAACACGGCCTGAGAGGAGTCGCGTACAACTGAAGTGTCCCTGGTTTGCGTCGTTCCGAGGTCTCCGTTCATAACTAGGGGACAGACGTAAGTCGTAACAACGTAAGTTGGGGACTGCCTGTGTCAAAATGATAAATCAGGTGTGGAAATTATCTTTTGTTCCACCCCTGTAACCAATTGAATGTCTCCTCCGAATTATATTATTATTACAGCTGTCGACAGCCGGAGCTCAAGAAATACGACCCACACCTTTCGTTTGGGACATAAATCTGCTTTATTAACAGGAAGAAACAGTTTGATATCTTCTACGTATTAAGAATCACATGATCATTCTATCATTGGCTAATTGGCTGTTGCTGAAACCTCATAGTCTCCTGTATCTACATAAGGTTGCTAGGCATTAGTTCATAAGAGACATTCCTGAACTTGTCTCTATATTGTCCGAGAGAGGAATCTCTTTGGTTTCTTGATATAACTTCTCGCTGAAGCAGACCGTGCATCCGTTCAAGTAAAGCTGTGTGAAAGATATCTGATACTTCGATAAGGATGTATAGCAGCAAAAGCAGTTTAAACAAACTATCTGATGAACTTAATAAGACTGTAATGATGAAACAGACTTTGATGTTTTTTTCCTTAAATTAACAACTTGACAGTCCCCCCTAAAAACATCAGAATCTGTTCTAATGCTCCCCCCTGGAGCATGAATGATCATTGATGCTCTTCCCTAAACTGAGCAAGAAATAGCAAGAGCGAGTGTTGAACCCACTCAACCACTGTCAGGCTTGCTCCAATGGGCGTAACCAAGCAACCGCCGGCCTCTTCACAGAGCCTTTGATGGTAAGGATGACTCTACCCAACGACCGCCAGGTGCCACCTCAGAGCAGTCCCCGGCAGAGGCAATCTATGGATTGTTTACAATCTCATAACCCTCAATGATTCTGGAAAGTCATGATGGAGGTGGCGCTTAATTGTTCAGCTATACCTTGTAAGGCATCTCGGGTGTAATTATCAAACCTCTGTTGATTATAATAGATGCAATTTATCCAGTCCATACTTTTGTTGATTGTTATTTGGGGTGTAAGTGATTCAAACCCTGCTTTGACCTGATCCCTAGCTTTGAGTTCATCAGGCTCCCCCATTGGTTTTCCCTCTTGCATTTTCACACACATCCAGCTAGACAAACATATGAAAGGATAAAGGAAAAGTTTATAATGACTTATTGGTTGCAGTCACTTTCTTGCAGTGTGAAGCATGCACCCAGGTGGGTCTTTCTTCAAGTTTCACTTAGGTTGGGGACACCAGGAGAACTTTAAATCTGAGCTCCAGAGAATCTCTGACGTGTTTCTGCACCCACACAAAGTCACCAGGTTGTAACTTTAATCAGAATCTGGATCTGGAATGGAGGAGAACACTATGGCATGGATTAGTTTCAATTCATTACACAGATTTATAACATATTTTACAAGGCTATCATTCCCTGCACTCAACTGCGGTGGGTGAAACCTCCCTAATTTCGGCGGGCCTGAGAATAATATCTCATAAGGAGTGAGACCAGTGGGCTGCCTAGGGGTGTTTCTGACAGAATAGATTGCAATGGGTAGGATCTCAGGCCAGGGAAGAGATGTTTCTTTGCTAGCCTTCAGAATCTTGTTCTTCAGAGTGGCGTTCATTCTTTCCACTTTTCCACTGGATTTAGGATGGTAGGGAGTGTGCAGGCCGAGGTCAGCTCCTACTAGTTTCCAAATGTCTTTGGTTACTTCTGCAGTGAAGGCAGGTCCTTGGTCAGATTCAGTAACCTTAGGGATCCCAAATCTGCACAACAATTCAGTCAAAAGTTTCTTCACTGTGGTTCTGGCAGTCATATTGGTAACTGGGTAGGCTTCAGGCCATCCTGAGAACATATCCACCACTACTAGAACATACTTGTACTTTCCACTCTTGGGTAATTCAACTTGTTCAATCTGGATCCGCTGGAGAGGATATAGTGGTTTAGCCAAATGCTTCCTTGGTGTTGCCAACAGTCCTCCTGGGTTACAAATATTGCATATTTCATAACTTCTAGCATAGTTATTTGCCGTGGTGGGTGCTAGGTATATCTTGTTGATTGAAGAAATCATCTGGCCGCCGGACCCGGGTCTCCGCCGAGCCACACCCCCATCCCACCCTTTCTCCCCTTCCCTTTTTGTTCTACTGTCTTTTTCTTTTTGTGCACGATAGATAGGGTCAAACCATTTTCGTTCATGCAGTGGGAGCTGGCGTGGGAGAGTTTCCCGGACGCATTTGATATACTGTATGTTTTCAAGTGTTCTGATTGGCCATTGTTATGTTGTATACCCCTGGTACCTATTGGATGCTGTTTATAATGCTGATTTCATATGCTTTTGGTACTTGTTTCTTTGTTTTTGTTCTTTTTTGTTTAATGGAAAATGCTAATAATAATCTAAATGAGAAAAAAAAGAAAGAAAGAAAGAAAGAAATTATCTGGTTAGTTACTCTGTGGGTAGTATCATGAGCCCATTGTACTACAGCTGGATATAATGCCCTTGGTAAACAAAGTCTATTGTCTTTCCTCTAGAATCCATCTTGGTGTATCTCTGCTCCCAATTCCTCCCAACTTTTCCTTTCCTTCGGGCTTATTCGAGTTGTTTGAGATTGTCACAACAGGTTTACACCTGGATTCAATGCATCTTGTCCATGGATCTTCTCTTCTTCTTCCTCTATATTCTTTCCTTCTTCTTTCTTCTTCTCACCTTCTTCTTTCCTTCTTACTTCTCACCTTCTCCTTCTTTCTTCTCACCTTCTCCTTTTCTTCTCTGCTCTGGTCAGCACATATACAGCCACTCCTGCTTCCTCTCGAATCTCTGGGAAGAGAACTGCGGCCTTTGCAGCCAAGTCTGCTCTGTAGGTGCCTTCTACTTCCTCTGTCTCTATTCTTCCATGGGCTTTAGTCTTCAAAACGGCCACTTGAGCTGGCAATTGGAGAGCATGCATCAGAGTCTGAACGGCTTCTTGATTCTTGATGGGCGTTCCACTAGCTGTCTGGAAACCTTGCAGGGCCCACTTCAGGCCAAAGTCATGGGCTACTCCGTACACGTAGGCTGAGTCGGTATATATGTTCACAGTCTTCCCTTCAGCGAGCTTACAAGCTTCCGTTACAGCCCAGAGTTAAGCTTCTTGGGCTGACATTCTCGAAGGTAAAGATGCAGCCTTCACGGTTTCTTGCAAGGTAACCACAGCAAATCCTGTATGGAATCGTCCTTGATCATCCGCATATCTGGATCCATCTGTGAAGAAGACATAGTCTGGGTTCTCCAACTTGGATGTAGAGACAGTAGGAAGATGGGAGGTTTCAGCCTCCATTTGTTCAAGACAGTAATGAAGAGGTTCATCTGCGGCCGTCTGGTCTTCATCTTCTCCCCTTGAGAGAGGAAGCAGATTGGCTGGGTTGAGAGTAGTATATCTCTCAAGGTGACATTCTCAGGCATCAGCAATGAGCATTGTTTACGGAGATGGCTTAAGCATTTTTTGATCAAAAACATGTGAACTAAGAATCTCAAAAGTTTTTTTTATATATTGTAGATAGCATAAATGCTTCTTTGGAGGTTTCCATGTATTGTATTGGCCTTTTTGCTGTGGTGTGCCGCCGGTATTGGAGTGCGTGCGCCTTGAGATCCCGTTGAAGCCGGGGGTTGCTTAAGCATTTTTTGATCAAAAACATGTGAACTAAGAATCTCAAAGTTTTTTCATATATTGTATACGGAGATGGCACTGTTTACTGAGATGAGGTTGCTGCGAATGTTTCAGGATCCCTTGCAGATCATGAGGAGCCAAAACATTGACTGGATGGCCTAAAATGATGTCTTGAGTTTTTTCAAGAAGAACTTGTGCAGCAATGACAGCTCTGAGGCAAGTAGGGGCAGTCCGTGCAACAGGATCTAACTTGCAAGAATAGTATCCCAGAGGTCTCATACGCTCTCCATGTTTCTGTGCCAAGACTCCAGAAGCGTCGCCATAGTCTTCCGATAGGAAAAGGTTGAAAGGCTGTGAGTAGTTTGGGATCCCCAGAGCCGGAGCTTGTAGGATAAGTTTTTTCAGAGTTTGAAAACAGTCCTGTGCCACAATGGGGCACTGAAGAATATATTGCAGAAACCATAGGCTGTGAAGTAGGCGGCTGAAGAAGGCACTTGGTTGAAAAGGATATGAGCGTTGTGTCAAAGTTCAGGATGGGTGGCCTGATGTGGAGAAAAGCGCAGGAACAGCTTGAAGAGCGCAAGTGACATGTGGAATAGGAGTGTCAAAATCCAAGTACATTCCAGAAGAATCATATATGATAGTAGCATTCATCTTCTGTAGAAGGTCAGCCCCGAGGAGATTAGTTGGGCAAGTGGGAGAGACAAGTAGTCTGGACAGCAGTCCGTGTTGTCCAACTGGTACAGGATTTGTTAAGTGAGCCTGGGTTGGTCATCCATCCACTTCAACACATTAAATTTAATCAGGAGAAAGTGTGATGTCCGCTGGAATTTTCCAGAATTTTCAAACCAATCGGGCCCTGCACCATTGGTCCTACAAAAAAAAGGGAAGTTTGGGGCCATTTTTTTGAAAATTAAAACAGTAAAACCAGGGTTTAAAAAAATGAAACATAGGTGTTCTCGGGAAGCAATTGAAAAAAACGGAAAAGACTGGGATTTGCTGGAATCCTATGGATAAAGACGATAGGAGGTTGTTTTGATTTTGGGAAAAGGGAAATTTTAAGACGCACCCTTGGGGGAATATCCCTTTTTTGGAAACTGACTAGGGTTAAAGGGTTTTGGAAACTTTTTAAACAAAATAAAAAAAGGTTTTCCAACCCACCCTTTGATTGCTTTTTAAAAACCCACCGGGAAATTTCCCCCCCTTTTCCCCTTTTTTTGGGATCCTACTGGGTTTGGGATTCACCCCCACCCGGGCAGGACACTCAAGGGAAGAAAACAAAAAAACCTAAATCTTCTCACCGGGGAAATTAAAAGGGCCGGGGTTTTTTTATTCAAATTTTCAGCACTAGGAAAAAAACAGTAGGGGTTGCGGGCCCAGAAAAACTAAACGTTTTTTGGGCAAAAAAAAACTGAGCCCTTTTTTCACTTTGGTTTTCCCTTTTCAGTTTGGGGAAAGTGCTTTTTTTTAAAATGGAAAAACCCTACTATCTTTAAAATCACGTAAATTTCCCCTTTTTTTCACTTTCATTGAAAAATTTAAACTCATATGGGAAACCCCCCTTTTTCCCTATTTAAAAAAAAAAGTTTCCCTGAAACAGCATAGAAATTATATTTGCATAAAAAATTTTTTGGTACCCCAACATACGGGGAAAAAATACAAAATTTTAAAAAATTTGTAGGCAAAAATCTTTTTACGGAAAATTTTAACCCTTTTGGGCCCATGGGGTCGAAAACCAAAAACCCAAAAAAGGCCTCCTAAATCTAAACCTTTAATTTTCCAAAATTAAATTTCCTCTATCTTTTTCCTTTTGTATTTTTTTAAAATTGCCAAAAAAATTGGGGGCCCTCGGGTGTAATCCCCCCTTTTTTTGGGGGAATTTTCCACAAAGTGTCTTTGCCATTTCCAGATAAGGGGCCTTTGGGCCCCTTTTTTTTTATATTTTTTTAAATCCCCAAAGATCCCGGGTTTCCTTAAAATTTTAACGTAAACTAACCCAAAAATACAATTTTAATCCAAATTTTAACATCTCATACCAAAAAAAAAAATAAAAAAACCGTTTTCGCAATTAATAAAATTGGGGTTTTTGGATATTTTTTTAAAATGTTTATTTTCCCTTTGTTTTAAAATTTTTTGGCTTTTTTTTGGCAAAATGACATTTTTTTTGCCATCCCGCCCCCCCGCATGAAAAAACCCCGTTTTTTGAAAACCCAAAATTTTTTAAATTAAACCCTTTTTTGGGGGTTTTTTTTAAAATTATTTTGGGAAATCTCATTGCCTATGGTTTTTTTTTTTCCCTTTTGGTATAATTTTTGACCCCTTTTTTTGCAAAAATCTCAGCAAAAATTTGGGGTACCCTTTTCCCCTTAATATTTTTTAAGTTACTGAAAAAAGGATTTTTTTAAACATAAAGGAAAAATCCACTTAGGGGAATTGGGAAAAAACCAAAACCCTTTTTTTTTTAAAAAAAAAAAAATTTCCCTGTTTTTTTAAAACTACTTTGGGTACCGCAAGCCCACGGGGGGGGGGAAAAAACACCATACTCAAAGCGATTAGGCCACTCTCACCACACAGTTAAAAATTTTAAACCCCCCCCGGGGGAAATTTCATTAGGCTTTTGAAGGGGCCCCCGCAAATAATTAGAATGTTTTTTAGAAAAAAAAAAAACCGATTTTTTTCCAATTTTTTAAAAACAAGAGGAATATAAAAAAACAAAAAATAAATAAAAACCCCTTTAATAAAATGAAAGAAAAAAAAACAGGATGGGTTTTTCCCAAACAGTAACCCCCCCAAAAAAAAAACCAAAAAAAAAAAGGGGAAATACAACCCTTTTAAAAAAAGGGTTTTTTTTTTTTTCCACTCCCTATAGTGGGGGGATTTTTCCCTGATGTTAAAAAAAAAAAAAATCTTTAAAAGTAGCTTAAATATAATTTAAGGGCCCGGAATTTCAAATTTTTTAGCTTTTAGGGGTTTTTTTGCAAAAAGGGGTCAAATTTTAAAACCCCAAAAAAAAATAAAAACCAAAAAAGGCCCAAAGAAATTTTTACCAAGTAATTTTTTTTAAAAAAACCCCCCAAAAAAAATTTAAAAAATAAAGGTTTTTTTTTTCAAAACGGGGTTTTTTTGCAAGCGGAAAGGGCGGGAATTTCAAACAAAGCTCATTTCCAAAAAAAAAAGGGCCCCCAAAAATTTAAAGCCCAAAAAAAAACTACCAAATTAAAAAGGGGGTATACAATAAAAGCAAATTTTTTTTTAATTTTCCCATACCGGGGTCCCTGTTTTTTATGGGGGGTTTTTTGATGTAACAAATTTTTGATAAATTGGGATATAGGAAAACCCGTATACGTAAATTTTAAAAAAACCCGTTCTCTGAGCATTTAAAATAAAGGGAAAAAAGGCCCCAACCACCTTTCTTTTGGAGTTTGGCCCCACACCCTTTTTTGGGAAAACCACAAAGGGGAAAACACAAGCCCACTTGTATTTTTGGGATTGAAAAAAATAAAAAAGGGCCCCGATAAGGCCGGGGAATTGGCAAAAAAAAGGGAAAACATGAAAAGGGGGCCTTTTGGAAATTTTGCAGTTGCCCGACCCGATGCCAACAGGGTTTTAAAACTCCGAACGATCTTGCCTACCCTTTATTTATTTTGTAATGTTTTCCCCGTAAGTGCCCAAACCAACTGTCTATGCAATATATAATTTTTATTTTTGTGCAAAGGGTTTTTTTTTTTTTAAAATAAAGGGGAGTGCTATAAATATTTTGTCAATGGAAAATGAAAAAAAAACCCCGGAAATCACGTGAAATTTATGAAGAGTTTGGGTTTTTTCCCCTTATAAAACCCGCACTCCAAGCTGAACCGGGTTACACTGAACAAAAGGGGGCCCGTTTTTGCCCGAAACCTCATTTGCAAATGTCAGCCCACTACTTTTTTTCCAAGTGCATGGGAAAATTTTGAATAAAGAACCGGCATTTTAAATTTCCCCTGGGGAGAAAATTGGGGTTTCCCCTTTGTGCTTTTTTTTTATATGGTTAAAATTGGTTTTAAAATTTAGGGGCCCCAATTTAAATTTGGGTTAAATTTTTGTTTGGGGCCCGAAAGGGCCCCGGGGTTTTGGTTTTTTTTTGATTTAATTTTTAAAAGGTTTTTAAAACCAAAAACTTTTAAAACTGGGGGTTGGAAAAAAAGATTTTTATGCTTGAGGGAATTTTGGTTAAATTGCTGTCCCAAAATTTGGGAAACAAGGGTTCCCCTTTTGGGCGTCCCCGAGCCCTTTTTTGCGGCACCTCCCCCCAAAAGAAGTTTCCGGGTTTCGATTTCATAAAAACAATTTTCTGAGGGTTTGGCCTTTTTGAGCTATAAGCCCTATAGGAGTTCTTGGGAAAAAGGGTCACCTTTTTGAAAAACCCCCTTTTAAAAAGGTTTTGGGATTTAAACATTTCCCGAGTCCCCTCAAAAAAACACTTTTTGGGCCCTTTTTCAAAAAGGGAAAAAATTCCCGGGGTTTGCTTTTGCTTTAATTTTTCTCGAAAGTTTTCAAAGTCCCCCCAAATGGGGGTTTTATTAAGTAAACCCCTATAACCAAACGACGTTGACAAGAGGAAAATTTTTATGAGGCTTTAGGTGTTTTTACATTTCAAAACCAAGGTCCTGAATAAGGCAGACTTTCGGTGATAAAAATCTGGCCACGGATTCAGTATGACTCTGAGGAGACAATTGAAGAAATTGACAGAGGACTCCCCATCCAGCGTGTTTCCTTTGTCCTAAGAAAGAAGACTACGGCATAACTGTTCCCAATGATTAAGCACTGAATGTCCTCTATCAGTGTCTCTTGTAGGCTGATTTGATGATATGCCAAAAGTAATTCCCAAGCCTTAACCTGGCAACATGGTATAGATCTTTTTACAAGAAGGCAGAAATATGTCTTCTTGTAATGTGCTTATGGCCCTGTTAAAAAGGCCAAGGTTTCTTCTACAGGTTCCTCGCATATGGGTTAGTAGATTATTGACTTGTTTCTGGTTGAATCCCTCCTGAGGGTATAATGGAACCATGTCGATGGATGAGAAGGTACAAGCAACCGAAGATGAAAAAAGAATCCAGTGGCTGAAGAAGTGATGGTGGAGGTGGGGTTGGGCCTACCGAAAGTGTTGGTAATCCATGAAAAATGAAGTCCTGGTTTTTCTGGGTGGTGGAGGGAATGTGGGTTGTAGTTTATCAACTGAAGCTGAGGTTATAACTCCCCCTGAGCAAGGAGAAGAGTTGCCCTGGGAGAAGGGAGTGTTTTTTTGAGTAAAAGTAGAGCCACACAAGTCCTCAGACATTTTGGCCATAGCATCTGTTAGTACCACAATCCGTATAGTCAAACGTACTGAGGAATTTGGCTTGTGCATCAAGTTAAATGCGGTGAGTATGGCTGGGGGTAACACATGCCATTTGTGGGAACGCAAAGATGCAGAAAAATGAAGGGTGTATGGACAGCGAATGGAACTTTGTTAGCTTCGGCCCAATAATCAAGTACATTATGCCCATCGTTTGTTTTCAAAAGGTGACACAGTTTTTATCATGTGCAAAACTAATTATTAAAAATGGGTCCAAAACTGCATGAATATGAAATCACAGTTCCAGTCTGGCCCTGCTCCGTAGTGACAACTGCGCAAGACAAACGGGAAGCGCCTCTAATTTTCGTCACATTCCTCCTGTTATTCCCATTCCCCCCTTCCTTCATCATTTCTCCAGCAATACTTCCATTATGCCCGCAGATGTGCATTTTGGCAGTATTAACTATCCCTTTAGGTATCCCTGTTGGATAATGGTTTCCCCCAACAATGAAGTATAAGAGGTGGTGTTTTTTGTGTCCCCCAAAATAGAGGTAATGAATCGTACAAATGTCCAGGTGATGTTGTGATTCAACTTTTTTTAGGGTCCCAGATAATTCAAACCCCTTAGGGTTATTAAGTATTATGTCCCCGAGGAAGACAGCGGTTGTTTCTGAGTAATTAATGTTCCTCCTAAACTAGAGCAGCCAGTCCTGTGTGCTGTGATCAATATGAAACAATTACTTGTAGTCCTTTAATTTGGGTTGCAGATGTGAGGTTCCTGGTCCCCTCCTGTTAACTAATGGCAACTGTTCTCCCACTCCCCTTATTTCCTCTCCGTAAGCATTAAAAAGTCAAGAATAGTGACCTATAGAGGCGGTAGGGTTTCCCTAGAAGCAAGTGAGCAAATGGTAAGAGTGTTGCGGTGCCTGGTGGAGTGTGTTTGTTATGATTGTTGCAGAGTGTGGCTTGGGCAAAGACATTATCACTTCCGACAGTTTTGGGCCCGCATCAATATTTTAACCAACAAGCAAGTAAGAAGTAAAATGCCCGAGGGGTGGAAAGAAGAGGTGGGGAGTAGGAATGTTACTAGGTGTAGCAAGAAAGTGCCCGCTGTTTTCACTTCCAACCCGGAACACTACCGGTTTCTTTTTGGATTGCCTGGGACTACAAATATGGCCCAACAGGAAAGTGGAAAGGGTGGGGGCTTATGAATATGCACTTTTCCGGATATAGAGTGGTGTGAGGACTACATTAAATTAACATGGCTACCTGGAAATAATGGAGGTTCTGAGTTACCCCGGAGCAGATGGAAAGAATAACTGGAGTTCCCGGAGGAGAGATAATACAAGGTGGGATTAGAGGTTTGGACGTTTTCCCACCCAATCCAATCTACGCAACTTTCCATCGACAATTGAAATTGTTAATTAATAACAATTGGGACAATGCCAACATTAAAATTCCGCGCATCTTTTAAATTTGCGGCCACCACTTCAAACAATAATACATTACATAACCAGTAGTCATTTACTCTTTCTTAAACTTTTAACATTATTTCAATGTAATTTTATACTTTGACAAATGAACACGTGTTCTCTGCCCAGCCCCACATGTTTTGGAAGTAAAGAATTACTCTGTTAGTTTTTTTTTTTCAGTGCTGGTCCTCCCCCCCAATGTGCTTTGTAATCTCCGTGAATTTATGCACGTTCCCAACCACAGATGGTTTTTCCCATTTAACTTTTTTTTTTTCCAAGTCCGACATAATTGACTACTTTTCTCTTCGATCAAACTACTCGACTGCACCTTTTGGACTGGAGTACTATAATTTTTTCCAGTACGCCACAGAGACGAGGGGAGAAAAGGGAGAGCATGCAGCAAATGACCCCCCCTTAACAGATGCTTTGAGTCGAAGCCAAGATCATACACTCTCCCAAAATTTCAGTGTGAAAGATAACAAGTGACGTAAGCCTAAATCTAATATTAACCCCTGAATGCAGTTTTTACCTAAGTGAAAACAGAACAAATTAACACAAGTGTATGTTGAGATTAAGCCCCAAACATACCTAACACTAATTAATGTCTCCTGCTCTTCAGCAGGTTTTAGGTATTCTCCAAAATTCTGATCATCTGTCTATAAACAGGCTTTGGTTACTTAGTCAACCAGTAACTTTAACAGAAACTCAGATTCATCTGTCAAAATAACTATAACAGGCTTTTGGCTACTCTTTAACCAGTTCTCTTAGTAACGGAAATCATCTGTATAAATATAAAAATATCTAATATAAACAGGGTTCGGTTTGCTACCGGCTCGTCTTCTCTCACGGACTATATCACCCTGGTATCTCATTTACATCCATCAGGAGCCCAGCTCCTGGCTTACACTGAAGTATGATACCGAAACTAAAATACACTATCCAGTCATGTATACTTGTATACTTTAGAGAGCAACAATCAGAGACATCAATTGGTAGCGTTTAAAAGGTATACACATATGATACGTACACATGTACCAGAGCACACCCTGGAGGCACACCTGAATGCTTACACAGGTCTCCTAGATTCGGGAGTTTTTCTCTGTCATGGATAGCTAGAATCAACCTTACTAAGATGCTTCTTCTTCCTAAGTTTTTATACACAGGTCTCCTAAGGGCAGTGACAACCAGCAACCAGATTCTCACTAGACTGTCTAGGGATAAGCCACGGATTTAAAAAAAAACAGCGAACGTACCCTTTATGAGTTGATCAGGCTCCAAGTTCAGACAGTCCAGCGTTTCTTTCCCCGTTGACGGTTAGGTGTCAGCCCCCCTCCGGATGGTCCTCGGGCATTTGAGAGCACGGCACCACTGTCAAAATGATAAATCAGGTGTGGAAATTATCTTTTTGTTCCACCCCTTTAACCAATTGAATGTCCTCCTCCAAATTATTTTATTATTACAGCTGTCGACAGCCGGAACGCGAGAAATATGACCCACACCTTCCGTTTAGGACATAAATCTGCTTTATTAACAGGAAGTAACAGTTTGATATCTTCTACGTATTAAGAATCACATGATCATTCTATTATTGGCTAACTGGCTGTTGCTGAAACCTCATAAGTCTCCTGTATCACATAAGGTTGCTAGACATTTTGGGTTTATAAGAGACATTCCTGGAACTTCTCCTCTATATTGTCCGAGAGAGGAATTTCTTTTTGGGTTTTTTTTTTTTTTTAAAAAACAAATATTTATTGGGTTTTTCATAAAGAAAAAAGTAAATTTTACAAGCAAACAGAATGAAAAAAGGCAATCATCCAATCAAGGTGTGGACAATGTCATAATATACACCGAATGGAATATAGTCGTTAAAGGTGTTTTGCCACGACCTCTCTTCTGGTGCTTACCAGTCCCATTGCTATGCTCCTGGCTAGAAGAGGGGCGTCTTCAACTTCAGAAAAAAGAACGCCCTGTTTAAAGCCCCGCCCATTTGTGAGGTCATCACACCACCTCCTGTGCGCGCCCCCGAGGCTAAATACTCAGTGTTCAGGCAGCCTCAGCAAGGGGAAGATCTCTGTGCTCTAGCTAAGCACAAATAGCAATTGCTTGGCTAGAACACAGAGAGAAGTGACAACACACAGGAGCTGTGAGGACACTCAAGGGCAGGTGAGGAGATCGAGATGGCTTGAGGAGGGATCAGCTGTGATTACAAAGCAGTGAGGAGATCGAGATGGCTTGCAGGAGGGATCAGCTGTGATTACACAGAGAGCAGTGAGGAGATCGAGATGCCTGGCAGGAGGGATCAGCTGTGATTACACAGAGAGCAGTGAGGAGATCAAGATGGCTTGAGGAGGGACCCAGCTGTGGATTACACGGAGGGCAGTGAGGAGATCGAGAGGGGCTTGATGATGGATCAGCTGTGCTTACACGGAGGGCAGTGAGGAGTTCGAGATGGCTTGCAGGAGGGATCAGCTGTGATTACACAGATCGCAGTGAGGAGATCGAGATTTGTTGCATGAGGGATCAGCTGTGATTACACAGAGAGCAGTGAGGAGATCGAGAGGGCTTGCAGGAGGGATCAGCTGTGATTACACAGAGAGCAGTGAAGAAGATCGAGATGGCTTTCCAGGATCGATCAGCAGTGGATTACACCGAGGGCAGTGAGGAGATCGAGAGGGCTTGCAGGAGGGATCAGCTGTGATTACACGGAGGGCAGTGAGGAGATAGAGATGCCTGGCAGGAGGGATCAGCTGTGATTACACAGAGAGCAGTGAGGAGATCGAGATGCCTGGCAGGAGGGATCAGCTGTGATTACACAGAGAGCAGTGAGGAAAATCGAGATGCCTGGCAGGAGGGGATCAGCTGGTGATTACACGGAGGGCAGTGAGGAGATCGAGATGCCTGGCAGGAGGGATCAGCTGTGATTACACAGGAGGAGATCAAGAGGGCTTGCAGGATCGATCAGCTGTGATTACAACGGAGGGCAGTGGGGAAAGATCGAGAGGGCTTGAGGAGCGATCAGCTGTGATTACACAGAGAGAGCAGTGAGGACACCAGGGATGACTGGCAAGCAGGGATCAGCTGTGTGGTTTACGGGGCTTAGATCGCAGGAGACAGCTGACAGCGGGGAGAGGAGCTTTTACACAGGCTGAGAACGGTTGCCGCATGGTGGAGATGAGAACTTGGGGGGAAAAAATGACAGCACTGCGAGCTACATTACAGAAGAATGTGATGGTCGGGCAGGGAGGGAGCACGCATGTGCGGCAATGCGCGTTCCCGAGCCCAGCCATCACAGAGAAGAAGGTTCAACTGAGGCAAGCGCGGCCGAGGCCAGGAGAAGAGAATGTGCTGTCGGAGCCCCTAACAACGAGCAGTACAAAAACTGAAACAGAAAGGAGATGGCCATTCTAATATGGTACATTTTTTTTAATGACTTATAATTACAAACTTGCTTTAATTTGCATTTGGGATGTTCCCACGTCAATTTAACATCGTGGCAAAACCCCTTTAATAGCACATTTCTACAATATACATCTTGTTAAGCATTTGTGGCACTTGATCAATAAAACAAGCATATATTAAAGACCAATGACTGTTTTGTACCTGTTTGTCATTAAAAACACATCTCTGTAAGCTGGCACAATAAAAAGGGTTCATAAACCAGGAAAAGAACAACCAGAAAAAACAAAGAAAAAAGGGGAACTCTGCATTGCGTGCGTGCTTCCCCCTTTTAGCGACCATAGAAGTGACTGGATACCTACTCCTCCTTCCCGAGCCCAATAGCCAGTCCAAGACTGGATAAAATTTTTAGCCTGCCCAGGGACCCACCAATCCCCTCCCACCAAGACCATCCCGTGTATTGGAACGTTTGCATCAGAATCTTAACTTCCTTGTCCGAATAATGCGACTCTATAAAAGAGCGCCATTGGTTAAAAAACCCTGCCGTACGCTCTTCCTTGGATCGCTCTGTTTCCAGTTTATCAGCAACCAGGTACAGCTTCATTTGATCCGTGATCATAGAAACTGTGGGCAAGGAGGGCTTGATCCAAAGAGAGAGCAGACAGCGTTTAGCCACTAGAATTGCTATAATGGACAATTGCAGGGATCGTCTGGTCCCTCTGGCCGACCTCTCCCTCCCCTCCACCTCCGGAGGTCTAGTACAGTGAAAAAATAAGCAAGTCGTGGTTCTTCTCTAGAACAATATTATAATGTACTCTGACATTAAGTGATAAACTGTCCCAAAAAGTCTGTACATAGCTTGCACTCCCCAGAGAACCATGGCCAGATATCGGACTTATACTGCCACATTTCGGGGAATTTTTTAGTCTGTCTGGG